>CAUYRH010035096.1:0-85253 GCA_963574655.1 Perodicticus potto | reverse complement strand
GTCCCAGCTACTTGGGAGGCGGAGGCAGGAGACTCGCTTGAGCCCAGGAATTGGAGGTTGCTGTGAGCTGTGATGCCACAGCACTCTATCCAGGGTGACAGCTTGAGGCTCTGTCTCAAAAAAAAAAAAAAGAAAGAAAATGCTGGATATCACTCTACACTGTGGGTCAGCAGACTATGACCCATGAGCCATAGCTGACCCTCTACTCGTTTTTATAAATAAAGATTCATTGGAAGACAGCCATACCTATTCATGTATGAATCGTCAATGGCTACTTTTGTGCTGCCACACCAGCAGAGGCAAGTAACTGTGACAGAGAAAGCCTAAAATATTTGCTATCTGGCCCTTGACAGAAAACGTTTGACCCATTCCTGTTCTGTACTAACTGTACATGGCTAGCCTTTTACTTTAATGCCCATTTACAAAGCGTCTTGCAGGGATTTCTGCTTCTAGGATTTGGTTCTCTTTCCTATCTTCTTTCCATTCTCATTATTTTCCCACCCATTCTTCATAGGTCTTCAGACAGATCTTGCCAAGACACAAATCTGACCCTCTTTGTTCTCCTTCAGGAGCTCCACTATTGAAAGCCTAAGTTCCAGAGCACAACCTCATTTGCCAAATTGATTATCACTCCAGCTTTTCCAGTATACTCATGATTATATTGATTTCTTAAACACTTTTGGGGTGGGGGCTGAGGGAGGGCAGGAAGCTGAAATATTGAATGTATATGTCAATTTTCAAGCCCATCTGGATTTCAGAAATGCTACAGTATAGCAAACATAAGGCGCCCCTCTGAATTGAGGAAGTACAGTAGCAGAAGGTGAGGGTGAGGGTGGGAGGTGCTCCAGGGGTTAGGGCAGGGTTTGGGGGTAAGAGAGGCTCACTAGGGATTCCACTTTTCAAGGGACCATTCTTCAACGAGTATGGAGGAACAGATGGAAGAAAGAGGGACAAATTATAGGGAGGCAGAGCAGTTGAAGGACGCTAGGTGTGGATTGAGGCCTGATGTCGGAGTCAGACATCAGGGCACAGACTTGGAAGAAATTCAGGAGATGGACTGATTGGGAGAGAACCTAAGGTAGCAGGAGAGGAAGGAGGCGTTGGGAAGGCTCCCAGGCTTCTGTCTCAGGAAACCCAGAAAAATCCAAAATGCACTCTGAGGAGCTCACAGAAATTCTTATATTTCCTGGATTCTTAATCCCAGGTTCAAGTCTTACCCCTTAAAGAGGCTACAGTGCGACTGATGTGCCTATTCTTGATTTTATGAATTTCAGACTAGAACCCACAGTCTAGGCCTACACAGAAGAAGGGATGGCCATGGATGGCTTCCATGTGCCTGAGGAGACTGGCCCAGAGCTACTGGTAAAGGGGAAGAGGGTTTCCTTTCTGCTGGAAGTTTGCACTAAGGGTCACAGGTGGATATAGGAATTGGTGGGAGGTATCCTTGTGAAGGATTGCCTCTGCCATCCCTGAGAAATCACAATGCGGGGCAGCAGTGGCCTGGATAGCAGGGGAGTTTGCACTGGTGGTGGCTGTGGCAGCAGATTACTCTAGATGCTCCAGGTGCTGGAAGTCAGGGCCGCCCGGGACAGCTAGGTCACTGGGGATGAGCAGAGAAGCTAGGTTTGCTGAGGGAGACTCTCAGGGTACAGCACTTTCTTTGGTACAAAATCAACAAGAGAGAGCATGGCAGGAGGACTGAAGGGTCCCATTAGGATGGGAATGGAACGTTGGGAGAAGGCACTCGGGTTGAGGGCTCATGGGGAGTTTAAGTCAAAGCAATTAATAGTACAGGGTACTTCCCCCAGCCCCATTCAGATCTAAGATCATTTGCTGCACTGAGAACAGTGCAAACCCTTCTCTTTGCATAGGGTTTTGTGATTTGATTTCAAGACTGCTCACACTCATTTTCTCACATGGGTGAGGCAGTTAAGTGCAGGAATCATTATCCTCACTTACCCTGCTGAACCCCCAGGGGCTCCTATGCTATTCTGAAGTCCCAAGGTTATTATGGGATGGAGGGAGTTCCAGCCTGAGATAGTGGTTATTATCTCCATGGCAAGATGATAGATCATCCAACTGTCTCTCCCCCATACCCATAATCAGGTCTTGAAACAGGTCCCCTGGAACCATCAAGCCTTTCATTGCATCAGAAGAGACCTCAGATGAAAGAGATGCTCTCCTGGACTGAGATCGTCTGCTGTGTCCAAATTTGCCATGAAGCTGTTGACTCGAGTATATGCCCTACTGAGACATGCATTATATAGAACAATGTTTTAATTCTGCCAAAGCATATCTTTTTAATCACAATGACATTAGAGAAGATAATTGTCCCCCCCACCAAAAAAAAGTTGCATCAATTATTCTGGACTCTTTGATTAGCCTTAATAACCAACTTCTATTTAAAAATAATCTACCCAATTAAGTAAGCCTCCAATTACAAGGAAGTTGCAAGGTTTTCTGAATGCTACTTAATAAGGCTCTTAGTTTAAAGCATGCTGTGTCATTTTGTTCTAACACCACAAAGATCTGTCTTGGAAGAGATTAAAGTAGGGATTCTTCAAAGGAGATAATTTCTGTTGAAGTGCATAGTGAGTTCTTTATGCTGAGACTTATCTAAGAACACTGAATTCATTCACTTGAAACTTTTCAAACGAAAGGTAGGGTTTGAGAGGGTAAGAAAGAAGATGAGGGACATGGAAGGGCAGAGAGAGGGAGAAAGGAAGGGTACAAATTCCCTCAGGGATAAAAATAATTTGGAAAAGAAAATATGTAAGGCAGGTTGGTGAGAAGACTGGAATGGAGCAAGGGCAAAATGTTAAGAGACCCCAATTCTGCTCTGGTTTTGCTAGTTGACCTTGAGCAAATACATTTCTTAGTTCTGAACTCTGCCCAGGGAACAGACTGCTATTCAATCCCAGTAGCCTCTCCCTCTCCCATCTTCTTCCTCCCTCACTAAGAAACTAGGTTTTGTGGCCACTGTGATAAAATCAAAGCCTCAGATTTATGTGAAATTTCCATTTCAACCTTGTCCACTCATATTCTCTCTCATTTGTTCCCCAAAATAACTCTAAGAAATTGGCCAGGCAGGAATTACAGATCCTCTTTACAAAGGAGCAGCCGGAGGCACACAGAGCTCAAGTGTCTTATGCAAACCCCAGCAAGCGCGTGGCAGGAGCAGGTCTCATTGCAAACGCACTTCTTCCAGAACATGAACATTTTCTTGGAGTTAATTCATACCTAGAAAACAAAGTCTTGTATTGTTTCTATAACTGAATCTCTCCTATCTAACTGAACTGTGTTGTCCAGTTGGTAAATTACCTCCAAAGATTGAGAGTTCTTTAAGTTTGGAGGTCAGAAAAGTGGTAGGTGGCCTTAGCAAGACAATGAGATACCTAGTATGTCCAGGACATGTGTCTCTGAAGAGCCAGGGAGACTTAGGTCTTGCTAAACGAAGACCTTAGGACCTTTGGTGGCTGTATTACTTTCCTGGAGCTGCTATGGTAAGTGGCTTGATTTTTTTTTTTTTTGAAAAGTGGCTTTAAACAACAGAAATTTATTCCCTTATAGTTCCAGAGGCTAGAAGTTCAAGATCAAGGTGTTGGCAGGGCCACGCACCATCTGAAAGGTCCAGGGTATATCTTGCCTCTTCTTAGCACCTAACAGTTGCAGGCAGTCTTGGTGTTCCTTCACTCACGGCTGCACCCTCCAATCTCCGATTCCGTCATCACGTGCTATTCTTCTCTCTGTGTCCAGTGCTCTGTGTCCAAATGATCTCTTCTTAAAAGACAGCAGTTATTAGGCCAGGGCCCACCTCGATTTGGCGTGACTCCATCCTTCCTTTATTATATCTGCAAAGATCTTGTCACATGTACAGGTGACAGGGGTTCAGACTTCAACAAATCTTCTTTTTTTTTTTTTTTCAGAGACAGAGTCTCACTTTATCACCCTTGGTAGAGTGCCATGGCTTCACAGCTCACAGCAACCTCCAGTTCCTGGGCTTAGGCCATTCTCTTGTCTCGGCCTCCTGAGTAACTGGGACTACAGGCGTCCGCCACAACGCCTGGCTATTTTTTTGTTGCAGTTCGGCCAAGGTCGGGTTTGAACCCACCACCCTTGGTATATGGGGCCAGCACCCTACTCACTGAGCCACCGGTGCCACCCTCAATGAATCGTTTTAAGGAGCACAATTCCCCCCAAGTAGTGGCTATACCCCCATTCTACCACTTATCAGAGCTTCATAAACTATTGTCAGGAAAGCTTCCTACAATAGTAACATTTCAGATGCTTTGGCTTTGAAAAAAATAATCTTAAGAACTTCAAAGAAAAATATTTTTCTGCATTTGTGCAAGAAAGGGATTTCAATATCCTCTAGCCAATTCTTACCAGCACATTTCTTATAAGAAAATTGAAGCCCCTCCACTGGGGACCCACCAGATATGACAATCTACTGAAAGCTAACGCAGTTTATAAGGATCTCTGAGTAAAGTAACTATTTGTTCGAGGAGCGTGTGAGATCACTCTCACCCTACACTTCAGATGCTCTTTATATGTATAATAGTTATGCAAGAAAGCAGCTTTGGTGCAATGCATTTTAATACTTGTCTTAATTCACACTTTCTGAAAAGATACAACTTTATCAATTTTGACCCATGAACCGAAGTGCACTTTTTCCAGAATGTTCGGGAAGATGGCACTTTCAGTATATGTAGTATGAATTACTGCCAAGCAAATAAAATAAAACAGTATAAAAATTATAGAAAATCTACTATAATATTATCTATTGTAATTTTAGCACACATCATAATTTCTTGTGCCATTGTAGAAGCTGTTTTGCTTTTTGCCAAACTAAACTAAAGGTTTAGTACTGAATCCACTTAGGTTATCTCTTTCTGCTTTCCTTCCCATCCCTTGATTCTTTGTATTTTCTTTCCCAATTTGAGAAAAGAAACATATCACAGTACATGTTCACTACACATGCTCTCTCCACTCACTCTATTTTGAGCTTTGAAAGAAACACCCCATATGCTGGTCTTCTAGCCCCCTGGACAACATCATTTCTGCAGCTGAGAAGCAAAATCTTTCCTTGGGAATCTGGTCCCAGGCAAAATCAATAGTGGGTTCTGTGAAAAAAGCACAGGGCCCGCCTGCTTGGTTTTCTTCTACCCAAAGTACCTAAGTCCTGATTCTAAAATGAGAAAAGTAAGATCCAACATAAACACATCCTTTTAAAATCATCCTTCCCTCTCTTTACTGGACACCTGTGGGACCTCCTTGGGATCCCACACCTCTCTCTCTCCAACAGCTCCCACTTTCTGTCTGAGGATCCCTGAGTCAGGAAAAGCTTATTCCAAATGGTTTCTGCTCTGGGCATGGAACGTGGGACAAGGCCTGTCAAAGCTTTCCATGGTTCTGGCCCTGGCCACAGTGATTGACACTGGACTGGGCGTGTGCCCGGGGCTGGTCCACTAAGAAGGGATCTAAGACACTTTTACTACAAATGCTGAGACAAAAATCCTCTATGGTTGATTGGACTGGAGTGAGGAATAGATTGTTACTCTGGGAGCTGCAGGCAGCCACTTTGTGTCCATAGTAAGTGGTGCCAGCCTTTGAGTAAAGTCAACACTAGGGGTGAATGGAAGAATAGAGAGAGGGCCCTTGATAACATTGCTGAGTTGCTAGATCAACCTCACGTAAAACCTGCTCTTCTGTGGACCATTTAGCTGCCTGGTTCAGTGTGCTCCATTTCTTATTTAAGCCTGTTTGAGATGAGTGTTGTATAATTTACAACTGAGGATCTTTTCCCCCTCCCTTATTTCTCTTTGCCACGCTTTCCTATACACACAAATGTTCTGTTGATGATAATTGAGGCATGGTGAGTTTGAGGCATTTGTGGAAATTCAGTGGCAGTATGTAATATGGTGTGTCTAATGGAAATTTCTGTGACAGGTATAAATGTCCTATAGCTCCACTGCCCAGCACAGTAGCACACATGGCTATCAAGCCCTTAAGATGTGGTTTATATGAATGATGAACTGAATGTTTAATTTATTTCTTTTGAGAATTTGAATTTAGATAGTCACATGGAGGTGGCAGTGACTGTACTTAGCAGCACAAATCTAGAAGGAATTTGAAAGCAAGGAGCCAAGAGACAGAAATTTGGGAGTCTCAAAGGTGTTAGAAGTATGTGGGGTGGGAAGAGAAGAGAGTGAAGAGCAGACCTTGAGGGCCATTAACATTCAAGTGCAAGTGGAAGAAAAAGACCCAGCAGGAGAATAAGAATGTGCAGACAAGAAGGAGGAAGAAAATCATGAGCTACGGGTGTCCTGAAAGCTAAGAGAGGCACGTTTCAGGGAAGGAGGAGTCAACAACTGGTAGAAGGGGAGAAAATAAGACAATTGTCCATCGGTCTCATTAATAAGAAGGTCATTGCTGGTCTTGTGAAGAGTAACTGCATGATGGGAGGGAACCCAGAGGGTTTTAGACATCAGAACTGAGACACCATCAGTCATGGTCGTTAGTGCCAAAAAGAAGAACTGACCATAGAATGTCATCCAGGAGACATCAGGCAAGTAGGGACTAAATTCATATTTCCCTGGGTTTTTATCTGATTCATTTTGATTTGTTTCCAGGGGACATGGTAACATTTTTCCCCCAACTACCCTTTAGAAGTTTTGCCTAATTTCTAAGGACTATGGCTCTCTGGAAAACATGGCGGTGTCCTCGTGTTGTAATCTCTGATTCTCAGTTCTATACAGTTGGCTTAGGCCGTGAAGCAGCAATTCATTCCAAATCGTCATCTTCTCCTTTCCACCTCTGATATATATTTATCTGGGGCTTCTATTTTTAGTCTGTCTTGAAGGAGAAAAAAAAAGTAATGGGAATTCACAGGATTTATCGCACAAATTACTTCTCTGGCTCCCTCCGACCTCCATCAAGGCTCCTGACAGTGGCATTGTATTTCTTATTTATTAGAATTTTAAGTGCTCTGTTAGGTAGTTTACAAGCTTTCCTTAATGTCTCTGCAACCCAAGTGCACAGCACCCCACTGAAAATTGATCACAGGTCTTATCTGGCCCATCTTTAGATTTAACTCACTTGAAGCCTTGCCTTCTTCAATTCCATACTGACTTCTACATAGAGGTTGTGGTGAACCTCACATAAAAGTCCCAAGGAGACTAACTTCAAAGCTATTTATAATGTACACACATGGAGTATTGTTTATCCTTGATAGTAATGATCAAAGTGAAAGCTAAAAAAATCTGAATAATTTCTGAAAAGCATTGCACGTCCCACGATTTGTTATGACTTGTAGATCACTCTTTAACCCCTAGTTATAATGAAGTTTTTGAAAAAATTTCTTTTTCAAATGGACTCGTTTTTCAGGCTTTCGCTGTACAGAATTTCATCAGATACAAGAATAATAATCGTGGATTGTTGAAAGCCATCCACCACTCCTTAGAGAGCTTGGAGGACGCCCTGGCAACATGTGTTACATTCTACCCTTCTTCCTTACCCTGGGCTGTAGCTTCTTGCTTAGCAAATGCCTTCCCTCTGCTTCAAACGTCTTCTCCTACTTAGCTACCAGCAAACTCCTATTGTTCCTTCAAGACCCCTATAGATGTTTTCAAGCCTGGAGGGTCATCTCTGTGTCCTAAGCGACGGTAGCTTTTCCCTCCTCTAGGCACATATACCCTTTTATAGCTTGAGTACATTGCTTTTTGCTTGATTATGGGTTTTTCTCCCCTACCAAATTGTTCCATGGAAGGGGCCATATCTCATTCATTTATCCCCACAGCCTATCACAGGGCTTGATGCATAATAGATACCCCATAGCTGGATGGAGAATGTGTGAGTGAGTGAATAGATGATGTTGATGGACTCCAAAGTCAGATCTGCAAGGTCAATGCAATGCAGACTATACACAAGAAATTTGGATTCAAACAAAATAATCTCTGGGCAAAGAAAGTGTGCTGTAAAGAAATGTTAGACTGGGAGCCAAGACACAGGGATTACAGGACGGGCTCTGGCACTAACGTCCTGTGTAAGTCATTTCCATCTCCAGCTCGTCACTGTAACATGTGGCCCATGAATCCCTAACACCTCTTCTAGCTCTAACTCCTTTCAATCTCAAACCACTTATGCTGCTGGTAACTTGCTACAAGACAGGTGTCGATAAACATCAGATATTGAGAGCGCAAGTTGTTTTTACATGTTCAGTTCTAGCTTGTTTCCAGCATTAGGACAAAGGTTATATCTGTATTTCTTTGTGAACACCTCTTCTTTTTCTCTCCGGCACTCCCTTCCCTCCCCAGCACAATATTAGTATAGAAGAAATTCCATAAATACTGTTCGATTGATTGACCTAAATGTTTCGAGCTGACTTCCTCCATTTGTTGAGCATTCTTTCATTTATTTCTTCAATCACTCATCCATCCAACAATTCATCCACCCATTCTTGTATCCATCCAATAAATACTTGAGCACTCCTGGGTGCCCCACACTGTGCCAAGTACTGAGGTGGCAGCAGCCCCCACTAGGGTGGGGGTGGCTGTGGATGGTGGTTGTGTGCTCATCCTGGGGAGAATAAGTGAACTCCACCTCTGGGGAGCTCTCCCATAAACAGAGAAAGGATAAATGGGCAGTGTATGGGAGCCAGGGATGGTTAGCCTAGGTAAGACAGAAACTCATATACTTTCTCTGCATGACACAAACAGGCACAAGCGAGACCATCCCCTAGAAGTTACAGAGAAGCAGACGTCAGCCTAACACATGAAATAGCTGGCTGGTAGAGCAATCTGGAAACAGAACGGGCTGCCTAAGAAGGAACTGAATTCTTTGGCACTGGAAGTGAGTATACAAGGGCTGGATAATCATTTGCTGAGGATGTCACAAAAGGAATTTGAGCCCGGAATGGAGGGGTTGGACCAAGTGACCTTCAAAGTTCCTTTTGCACTCTAAAGTTTCAGAATTCTAGGAGCAAGGCTACATTGTGTCCAACTCAGCATATAGCCAATCCATTTAGTGTTTGCCATACTTCCCTTCCCTGAAGCCTTTAATTCTGCTGAAAACAGTTGGCAGAGAAACAGACAGCCTCTCTACCAGATCAGTTGGTTTGAATGTATGAAAATAGTTTAGCAGCAGGAATCCTTAGAGAGATAAAATTCTCGACTAGGAAAAACAGAAAGGAAGAGATAGATCTGTCCTGAAAAAAAATCAGATGGGTTTCAAACACACCCACCTGTTCAGATTGAATTTGTACCTTAATTCTCAATATCAGGCAGAAAATTTTTGGCATTCTTGGGTCATCAGGAACTGAGGAATACCCTCCAGCCTGCACTCCTATAGCTTGGAGCCCGACCAATGTGCCCCCCCACCGTGGAATGATAGGTATATTCTCAACCGGGCCCATCACCTCTACATTCTCTGACAGTTTAGTCACACAGAACACAAATCTGAGATTGCCTTTTTTCATATGAAATTTTTCAGTAGAACAAAGAAAAGAGTTCTGAGTTGTTTCTCTACCCCTAACTCTCCAAGAATCTCATTTAACCCTGCAAACACAGGAGACAAATGTCAGGGAAGCAACTTTGACTAACAGCTGGCAATGAGATTTAAATAAGTCTCCCCGGTCCTTTTGTTTCATTTTGCCAAACACGGGAGTTCTAGGGGCAGCTTGTGACTCCCTTTCATTTCTCCAAAGGAGGGGCAGGTGAATGCGGCTGTCTGGAGAGTGGGGTTTATTGAACAAATAAATCTCTTTGGCTAAATATGAACCACGCAGAGGAAAACAAAGGAACTGCTTTTTAATGACCAGGGCTTAAATGAAGCCCTGCAGCCTACAGCAGAACCTCAATTAAGAAGAAATGGGAAATTAGAGTCCAAGAGACCACTTAAACTTACATAAATATTTACCCGGTACTCACTATATACCAGGAATGGTGTTAGTTGCTGGGGTTTAAAAGATAAATTAGGTATTCTTCTTGCCCTCCAGGGGCTGACATTGTGGAAGAAGACTGCTATTTGGGGGTAAAGGGAAGAAGACGAGCGGGGTGAGATGTGTTATAACATAACGCTGCAGAAACAAATGCTCACCAAGAGAGAGGCATTGACCTTGTCCTAGAAGATATGTAGGCGTTTGCGAGGGGGGAAAGGAAGGGGTGTTAGATCCTCCAGGCAAAAGGAAGAGTGTGTGTAGTGGATGGAACTGGGAAAGGCCAGGCCCCGTGGTGCCGGGGAACCATGACAAGTTCAATGCGAGTCCAGTTGTATTGAAGGATGCTGGATAAGTGGGTCAGACCCCAACCGTGAGGGTTGCAAGTACCATGGAGACTTTGGACTTTTTTTCTATAGCTAGAGGTTCACAAATTTAAAGGATGTAGGAACATCTAGGGAGCTTATATCAAAATGCTGATTCCAGGGCTGTGTCCCCAGCAGTTGAGATTCTGTAGGTCTAGGGTAACACCTGGAAATCTGCATTTTGACAAGTCCATAGAGGAAGCTCTCGGCAAGAGCTGGGAACTGCTGAGCGGGAGACAGGGGACTGTAGTTGAGGAAGGACTTCTCAGCTGGAAGCCTGGAGTGGAGAATGAAGAATGATCATCATGGTGTTTCAAAATGAAGGTGCGAGCTCTCAGAGGGACACACACAGGAGCAATGAAGCCAGGAAAAGTAATGTGGGCCAGGGACAGGGATTGGGGCAGGATCTGCCAGTTCAGTAGCAGTGCCCAGGGGAGGGCGGCCGTCCAGGGGGAGTATATGTTGTGCCACTAATTAAGCCTGAAGCCCCAGGGCAGGGAAGGACCTGGCCCTGAGGCTTGGAGTGCAGCTGAACAGAAACAAGTGTGGAGAGAGGCAAGCTGGTCTGCCCTTGGTGTGACTCCCACAGAAGCCCTGCCCTACCCAGTGACGTGGCCTGTGATGACACCAGTCCCCATGGTTCCCTTCCAGCCAGACCTCCAGCGGGTATGGCTGCTCAGGCGATTGCCAGTTGCTTGGTCCAAGTGATGGGGCTCAGAGGAGTTGTTCCTTCAGCCATGCCCCTCACCCACGGGCTCTCTTGTGCCAATGAACAGGGTGACAGAAATCCAGAAGCCTGCATAGTGACCAGCCCTGTCATCTAAACTCATGATTAGTGGCCAGCACAGATGCCAGCCCCTTGCATCTTGTGGTGTTAAAAGGCTCTCCTGAAATCCACTTGCTCTGGGCTGTGTCAGGTGTAGCTATGCAGAAGGCTGAAGGAATGCCAAGTCCCCAGAGAGCCACCGTGACCATCCCAGCAAAAGGTATCCCTAGGCTTGTGCCTTAGAGCAGGATTTCTCAATGTCTCTTTTTTTTTTTCTTTTTTGGGACAGAGTCTCATTTTGTCACCCTTGGTAGAGTGCCATGGCATCACGGAGCACAGTAACCTCCAACCCTTGGGCTTAAGCGATCATCTTGCCTCAGCCTCCCAAGTAGCTGGGATTATAGGGATTTCTCAATGTCTTGTTGTCTCAATTAAAAATATATTTAGCACTCCCTTTACTATCTTTAAATGAAATTTATAGATAATACAACTACTCAACTCATAATTTTAAGACAATATATCATGCCCTGACTCTAATAGAAGGGATATTAGGAAAGTAATTCTGATCGTGTATTTCACAGCTATGCCAGAGGACATAAGGAGGGAGATGGCTGCAGGCAGAGCCGCCACGGATGACAGAGCGACGCATGCAAGCCGGCTTGGAGATGCTGGATCGTGACTCACACACTGAGCAGCGTTACCATTAGAGACACAAATTTCTCAGCGTGTGCTGAAGAAAATGTGTGTTTTCTAAACTGCTGAATAATTTTTAGTAAAGTTCTGAACAAAATAAGGCACGACCTCCCCTTGATTTGGTTGGCTGTGCTTTCCTGTAAAATGTGTGCCCTCAAATTTTGCAAAAAGAAATCTCTGTGTTGATATGTAAAAAGGTTTAGGCGCTAGATTCCTGTGAGTGTTCTTTTTCTTTCTTTTTTTAAGAGACAGAGTGTCACTTTGTCATCCTTGGTAGAGTGCCGTGGCGTCACACAGCTCACAGCAACCTCCAGCTCTTGGGCTTAGGCAATCCTCTTGCCTCAGCCTTCTGAGTAGCTGGGACTACAGGTGCCTGCCACAACTCCTGGCTATTTTTTTGTTGCCGTTTGGCCGGGGCCAGGTTTGAACCCACCACCCTCAGTATATGGGCCAGCACCCTACTCACTGAGCCACAGGTGCTGCCCGTGTTCTTTTTCTTCAACAGAAATGTACAAGAGATGTTAGGAAGATGTGAGTGACACAGGACAGTTCATCACATGGGATTGCGACTTCTCCTTGGCTCCTGCCCACTGGATACTGTGGGGTGCCCAACTACCATGACAACTCAAAGCATGCACCCACAGATTTCCAGAACATCTTCTGGGGGTGGTGCTGTCCCTGTGAGGACCACTGCAGGGGACTTTACAAACCCCTTTCTGAAACTGACTGAGCCTCCAACTGAGGGAGAAAAAGCACACGGCAAAATTGAGTCCCAAAGAGGATATGTCATGTGTCAGGGAGTCGGCAGCAGAGAGAAGACCCAGGACCTCTGAATCTTGGGATTGGATGATGTCATGGGCTGGACTTTGGCCCGCAAAGTTCACGTGGTGAAGTCCCAATTGCCAGCACCTCACAATGTGACTGTATTTGAATATAGGGTCTTTGCAGGAGGTAATTCAGGATAAACGCTGTCATATTGGTGGGTCCTAATGCAATGTGACTGATGTCCTTTTAAGAAGGGAAGAATAGGACACAGACACACAGAAGGAAGATCACATGAAGTCTCAGGGAGAAGACGGCCATTTACCAGCCAAAGAGACAGGCTTCGGAAGAAACCAGTCTTGCCGACACCTTGATCTCAGACTTTCAAGCCTCCAGAATTACAAGAAAAATAGATATTTGTTGCTTAAACCACCCAGACTGTGGTTCTTTGTTAATGGCAGCCCTAACAGACCGATACAGATGGGGTTTTGGAGATAGTCTAGCCCGTCTGTCTGCCCCTGTATAAACAGCCTTGGGATTACCAAAAGCCAATCTCACGCCTGCCCGTCTACTGTTCTCCACATACCACAGAGCTGAAAATGCAGACACCGCATTTCATTCTATAAGCCAGAAGTAATTCACACCCCACCAGGTTAGCTCAAAGAGTCTCCAATAAGAAAAGTCAGTAGGGAAACATGTCACAACCCCTAATTGTGTCTGAAATGTTAGCCAGACCTGTATGGTCCAGATGACATCAAATCAGGCCAGTTATTACCCAAATTATGTTAATTACCCAAATCTCTGAGTTGAGGCCCTGTCTGCTTGACCAAAGGGAAACTTAGTCATTGCCAGGGGTTCTTTGATTCACCAAGTAAGGTACTGACGCATGTCTGGAAACTAGTATTTTGGTCCTCACATCTTGTTTATTCTGAGGGTAGGGCAGAAAACCTGGTGCCCCAAGATGGCCAGACTCTCCCCACATGTAATCCATGGCTGCCTCTGTTGTCCCATTCCCAGCTGTCCAGGACTCTGGCCCTATTATCTTGAGCCTACCTAAGTAAAAATGCTTTCTCTGTCATGCTTAGAAAAGGAGGGCCTCTAGCAAAGTGACCTGAACCCCCCTATGTTCAAGCTCCTCCACACCCACATCTCCACAGAAGTGCCCTCCCAAAGCACACAGGCAGTTCAGAAACCAGCCTTAGGATGGGCTCCCTGACCAGCAGCTGAACTGACCCCAGAGCCTCCCCTCCCCTCCAACCCAGTCACCTTGGAGCTGAGACCATTGGCAAGTTTAGAGCCTTTATTCCCCTGTGTGGTTGGTCCCTTTGCTCATGAGACCTACCTAAAATCGACCCCTTGAGCACTGCTCCCCAACATAATCTCCACTTTCCCTCTCCTACTTCCAGGGTTAATTTTCTCTCTGGAAAAATACAGGTTTAGCTTATTTATTGTTGCTCTCTGTCACTTAACATGTGAATTCTAGGAGGGCAGGGGATTGAGATATCTTGTCAGGCTCTATCTCCACCCAGTACTAACTAAAACAGTGCACTGCACACAGTAGGCACCTAATAAATATATGTGGGAGGGAAAGAGGAGCTGCTAAGCTCCAGGCCCTGCTCAGACACAGTGCCCTTGCCCATCAGCACCGGGGGGAGGAGGGGAGCAGACAGAGAATCACAGGTAGCCTCATTGTCCTGTGGTGGGTACTGGATTGTGCTTCTGCAGTGGGTCGATATGAGTTTGCTAGCTTGATAGAACAGGTTGGCACGCAGTCCCACCTACTCCTATTCATTTATTCCTCTACTGTTTCCTTGGTCCTGCCTGTGTGCCCAGCATACAAAGACAATAAGACACGGCCCCTGCCCTCCAGGAGCTCATCATCCAGTTGGGAAGAAGGATCATTGCAAAGCAACTAATGTTCCAGCAGAAGAGGCACAGACAGTGACCATCCCAGCTTGCCAAGCTGGGTTTGCTTGACAGCACTTGCACGAGGTCCTGGAAGGTAAGTTCGTATGACCAGAGTGGGCAAAGGGCATTTACTCGTTGAGCTGGAAGGTGGGGCAGAAATGGGGGGGCAAGAGAGAGCAATATAGATATGCTGAACTGGGTTACAAAGGGTCCCCTGCAAAGCAGTCTGAGCTTTATTCTATGAACCAGTGGTATTGATGCTTTTTTCCAAGGGCCTCTCTGGGTTCCTTATGACCTCCTGAGGGGTTTCCAGGGGATATGAGGATAGGCAAAACTCTGAGCTACCCATCTGCTTTCAAAAAGAACTTCTTGGATCTGTTTTACATAAAGGACCTTCTCACGAGATTTCATTTTAACAAAGAACTTGAAAACTAGTGCTAGCCAACGCTAGCCAGTAGAACTCTAGTCACATGTGGCTGTTGAGTACTTGAAATATGGCCAAAGTCACTGAGAAACTGAATTTTTAATGTGATTTAATTTTCATTGATATAAATTGAAATTGAAGTATCCACACATGGCTAGTGGCTGTTGTGCTGGGCAGCACAGCAAAGCATTAAGGAGACAGTGACCAGAACTACACCTTAGAAGCAATGTGACCCCATAATATACTTACGAAATAGGTAAACTTATCTCCATTTTGTAGATGAGGAAATTGAGTCTTACAGAAATAACATGACTTAAGTTTTCATAGTTAAGTAGCTGAAGTGGGTCTTGAAGCTAACCCTTCTAATTTTCAATGAGCAAGGCAGGGACACTAGCCCCAAAGGGATATGTCCAGGGGATTTACATAAATTTTATGATTGATAATTGTGACTGCACAGACACCTTATTTCTATGGGTTTGTGGCTTGACAAGCATAGAAGCTGATACTCAAAAGCACCCAGCCTGAGTAGAAGAAAGGCTTTATGATGAGTCAAACTGGCAAGGAGACAGGAGGCAATGCCCAAATCCATCTGTAAAACTTGGGGTAATGGGGGCAGGTTTTATAGGCAGAGAGAAACTATGGAAGAGATAGAAAAATGCAGTGAGATGATCTGATTGGGTCATACAAGAGGTGATGCCACATCCTTAACTCTTAAGTCTATGCTGTGACAAAACAGGGCACTCTGCTCTTCTTAATTTGGTCCCTATTCCTTGATCAGAGCCCTTAGGTTGTGCCTGTGACTGACTTTTTCATTCTGGCTGGCTTTGGGATCACTAGTTGGGTATGCTTGGGGCCTCTGGGCCTGCTCAGTTTACATGACTTACAACCTGGGTAAAACTTAGCTGAAAAAACAACTCATTTTGTTACCTTTTGTTACTGACAAAGTTGATCCAGATTGAACTGGTTCTTTAGTTATAGCCTCTTGCCAAGTGATGTGCTAATTGGTTCTATACTGGACATGCCCCAAATTCTACTTTAGGGATAATGAGCCAAGAAGAAGGTGCAAGAAATTTATATTTGTGGAGTTTTCTTAAAAGAAAATTTCTCATTAAAATTTCTTCTTAAGTACATATAATTGCTTCCTGAAATCATCCACTAGTGGGTCTTGGTTTAAGGGAGGATACCCGAGAAAAGTTTGAAAGAACAAAGACTTCTCACAGAGCCCCAAGGACACTCCTGCAAGGTCCTCCCTATGGTAACCCAGCCCTTAGGAACTTGTAAAACTTAGCTTCCTGGGTCCTTGAAACTAATGCTTGCTGCTTACTTCCACTTCTGTAAACCGTGCACATGCTTTGACACCTCCAATGAGAGGCAATATGGTAATTCCTTTGTCTGTCTACTTGTGAGCCCAATAAAAGGACAGGAACAGAGCTGACTGGGGAGCTCGGTCACTTTGGATTCTAGTCCGCTGCATCTCTGCTGACTGATATAAAACCCCTTCCTCTTCTATCACCAGTGTTTAGGTGATTCCTTCTCTCTGCTTTCTCTTTACTGCACCTAGATTTCTGTTATAGAAGAGACCACAATGGTCATTCACATAATCTTGTCATCTCAGGGATGAGGAAACTGGGCCCATGAGGAAGTTTTGCTAAGGCTGCCTGGGCAGAAGGCAGAAGGACAGAGAGAGACAGACAGAGCACTGATGAGAATGCAGCTCTCCTGGGTCCTGGACTGAAAAAAATATTCCCCCAAGGCCTACTTTCTGATATCTTGTGCAGACTCGTATCTAAAAGATGGGGAAGGGAAGACAGAGGCTAGGGAAAGGGGGTGAGGAGGGGTGGCCCCTAGGAGGGCCCTAGGACTGGTTGCCTTTCTTTAGCAGGCCCTGGACAAGTATACAGTCTATGAAGAAGCACTTGCTGTGAGCCTTCTCTTGAGCAACCCAAGACTATGTGTTCCAAGGGCTAACATGTGGGATGTTCTGGTTTCTTTTTTGCTCAGCCAGTGACTTTCTCGTCCACTGGAACATAAGCTCCACAAGGAGACAGACATTATCTGCAGTCCTGCCTGGTGCCAAGATCAGTCCCACGCCATGGGAGACACATCACAGCCTTTGCACAAAAAGGAGTTTAATAAGCACTTGTTGCATGGGCTGGTAAAGCAGTTAAAGCTTGTAAACAGAGGTAACAAGATTGTATTTGACTCTCAGGAAGCTCAAAAGAGAGACATGAATAAGGAACAAGGGGCTGAATCTCAAAAGATGATGAGGAAGGAGCCTAAAAACAGGGCATGTGGACACTATTCCAAGCCAGCAAGGAGAACAATGGCCCAACGGGGAGAATAAGCAAGGCGTGGTTAAACTGCATTCATTCCTTCATTTACTCACTCAACCGACTTTCTTCTTTTTTTTTTTAAAGTTAAGCCATATTTATTCTTTTATTATTATTATTTTTTTTTTTTTAATTTTTTGAAGTTTTTGGCTGGGGCTGGGTTTGAACCCGCGACCTCCAGTATATGGGGCTGGCACCCTACTCCTTGAGCCACAGGCGCCACCCCACTCAACCAACTTTCACTGGACACCTGCTGTATGACAGGCCTAGGAGAGTGTGTTGATTAATATTATGTGTCAACTTAACTAGGCTAAGGGATGCCCAGACATCTGGTAAAACATTGATCTATGTCTGTGAGGGTGTTTCCAGAAAATACTAGCATTTGAATCAGGAGACTGAATAAAGAAGACCCACCCTCATCCATGTGAGCAGGTGCCATCCAATCCCCTGGGGCCTAAAGGAAAGATGACTGCACCCTCTCTCCTTGAGCTGGGACTTTCATCTTTTCCTGCCGTAGGACATTGAAGCTCCTGATTCTTGGGACTTTGGACTTTGATCACAAGTGATTCTCCCCCCAACTTTAGTTCTTAGGTCTTCTACTCAAACTGGGAATCACAACATCATCTCACCAGGCTCCAAGGCCTTTGGACTTGGACCTGATTATACCACTTGCTTTTCTTGTTCTTTAGCTTGCTGACAGCAAATCATGGAAGTTCTAGGTCTCCATAATTGCATGAGCCAGTTTCCATAATAAATCTCCTCTTATGTAACTGTAGTTCTTGTTCTTTAGCTTGCTGACTGCAGATCATGGAACTTCTAGGTCTCCATAATTACATGAGCCAGTTCCCATAATCAATCTGGTGGAATCTGCCACTCTGTGGATGAAAGCTGATCCTTCTCTCCCACAACTGCCCCCAGCTAGCTGAATTCTGCTGCCTTGTCCCTGCCTTTCCAGGCTGAGGACTATCTTTCCTTTCTTCCTTTCTTCTTCTTCTTTCTTTCTTTCTAGAAAGAGTCTCACTCTATCACCCTGGGTGGAGTGCCACGGTGTCATAGTTCACAGCCATCTCAGACTCGGGCTCATGTGATCCTATTGTCTCAATCTCCTGAGTAGCTGGGACTACAGGCACCCACCACAATGCTCCTAGTTTTTCTATTTTTAGTAGAGATGGAGTCTCACTCTGGCTCAAGCTGGTCTCGAACTCCTAAGCTCAAGCAATCCTCCTGCCTCAGCCTCCCAGAGTGCTAGGATTATAGGCATGAGACACTGTGCCCAGCCTAGGACCATCTTTCTTACCTGACTGGGTTGGAAGTTCCTGAGCTGCTGCCTCTGGTCTGGACCCTACCCTCTTGTAGAACTTCATATTCCCTGGCCCTGGAGCATGGGAGCACTCTTGAGAGAGGGAAGAGCAGAGCAGCTGCGCCTCAGGGCTGTCAGCTGAGAAATAGTCCTCAGCCCTGCCCTTTCCAAGCTCTACACTTGGCCCTATGTTAGTGCAAGACCCTCCCAGAGTGCAGATCAAATTTATTCAGCTCTTTTTCATTTTCCTGTCCTTGCAGGAGCCGATCCTAGGCACTCAGGGTCTCAGGTCAACCTCTGAGCCAAACATCCAGCCCTATACTCCAAAACCTGCACCTGTCCATCCCAGTGAGAGGCAGGGCTTATTTCTGCTGCCGGGGTGCACACATTCCCTTCCCTCTCTCCCCTCTGCCAACAGGTCTCCTGGAGGGAAGGGATGGGATATACTACTTGGAAGTAAGATGTGGGTGGGTGTCTTAGTCCACTGAGACTGGGTATCTTAAGCAACAAACATTTATCTATCTGGAGGGCAGAAAGTACAAGATCAAGGTACCAGCAGATCTGACATCTGGTAAGAGCTCACTTCCTAGTCCATAGATGCCATCTTCTAGCTGCACAAAAGGTGGTAGGGGAGGAAACAAATTCCTAGGCCTCAAGGAATTATCTCCCAAATGTTCCGGTAATATAGAACAACAGGGGCCTTCGGATTTCAACATATGAATTGGGGGTGAGTGGGGACTCACAAATGTAGTCCCTAATGGTGGTGTCTTACTGGTTATTCCTCAGTGCTTTAACACTGGGCCCTTAGGGCAGATGAAGTAGCCTATACCTGACCACCTGGCACCTTATCCCACCACATTGTCAGCAGGAGAAGGATGTGGCCATTGACTGAGAGCAGGACCTGTGCCAGACATAGATGATGCTCAGAAAGACCTTCCAAGCTGGTTGTTATGAAGACTTCTTTGGTTTAGCCAGGTGATCTGATCAGTTACAGCTCACATTGCTAGAAAGGGCAGAACTTAAACTAGAACCCAGGCCTGTCTGACTCTTTTGAGGCACCCTAACTCCTGTTGGCCTCAAGTTACCTCTGAGGACATGGCAAAAGCAAAAGAGAGGCTGGTCTGGGAAAAATTCTGAAACTTTTCTCAAATCTGCCAGCCCAGGTATTGCAATAAACTCAGGTAACTGTACCTAGTCCCTACTGCATGCCACACACTTGGGAGGATGCCCCTATGCCCCATACTGGGAGCACTTACATGATAGCCCCTTCCCCAGACCCTTCAGGGGCCATACTCTGCTGTGACCTTGGATCCAGGCACTTTGAGATCTGGCCCCACCTTCCCCAGCCTTGTCACCTCTCCCTGGCCCTGTGGTTTCCTGCTCTCCTATCCCTAGACTATATTCCAGAATCTACCCTGACTTCTGGCACACAGTGGACTCTGTTTTTTTTTTTTTTTTTTTGGAGACAGGGTCTCACTATATTTAGCCCTCGGTTGCCCTGGTATCACAACTCACAGCAACCTCTAACTCTTAGATTTAAGCGATTCTCTTGTCTCAGCCTCCCAAGTAGCTGGGACTACAGGTGCCTGCCACAACACCCAGCTATTTTTTGTGGCAGTTGTCATCATTGTTGTTTAGCAGTCCTGGGCCGGGTGCAAACCCACCTGCCTCAGTGTGTGTGGCTGGTTCCCTAACCACTGAGCTATGGCACTGAGCCCACACGGTGAACTCTGGATAGATGTTTGTTAGAGTGATTTGTTCCAATCTGGGGTGGGGAGGACTGGTCCAGGAGATAGCTATGCCCACAGTTGACTGCCCAGAGCTGTGATTCACAAATAGCTGTGAGCCTGGCTCAGGTGACCACAGGGCCCTGCCCCGAGATCTGGGTAAATATGAGGTAGGACCTGGGAATCTACATTTCTGGCAACCACTTCAGGTGGTTCTGATGCAGGTTGTCCATGGACCTCCTTTTGAGAAACTCTTTTTGGTGAGATTTGGGCTAAGCAATGGGGGTTGAGGTGGGGGTCAGGAAGACTTCGTGAAGGCAGTGTGACTACAGGTATAAACACAGGGTTTGGGAACCAGAGAAAGTGATTCCAGGAGGCTTCCCTTGGAGGTGGCAGTGAGGATAGGAGACATGCAGATGAGAGAAAACAGCAGATAATGCCATCCCAAACTATTGTCACTTTACGGCTTCCACTTCCTCCTGATCTTATTTCTCCTGACACTTCTGGAGGGGATGAGTCAAAAGAAGAAACTTCACAGGAACCTAGTAATCCCCAAACTGGTCATACAGGCTGGCAATAATGGAAACTGACAGAGAAGATTGGTGGGGAAGAGTTTTTGAAGCCAAGGTCAAAGGCAAAGATGACCACACAAAACTATGGTGCTGGAGACTAAAACCAGACCCTGCCACGCTGAGGGTCTCCACCCCACACCCCAACCAGGGTCCCAGATGCACTCCTGCTCTTCCCCCCGCCCCACTGTCCTAACCCACTCATTTGTTCACTCACTCATTCTTTCCTCACCTCTCTGCTGAGCCCCTTCGGCTTGATAATCCTGGGGATGCTCGTTTAGGGATGGGGGGACACATACATTTGCTCTTCTGGCTCACAGATATTTTTTGATCAAAGAGAATAACCTATGGGAAGTAAACATCTTATATTCTGAGTGCTTTGTTTTATATCCTCTGTGTGATTTAAGAAGACCCACTCCACAGATCACAAGCATTACTACACCCACATAAAATTCCTCACAAGCCCCAGCCACTCGTCACACCCTTGGGGAAGCCCAAACACATGGCCACTTTTGACCTGGGGAAGAAAAAATAAATCTCCAACATCAGGAGAGACTTTCTGCAGCCTTTGCAAACACTTTCTAACACCTGTAATGAAGCCCACCCCCTGCCTAGTTTATACAAAGGCATCTTGGCTTAGTTCCATCTCCCAAATCTGAGACAAATTGCCCCTCCTTCGGCAGGCCAGAAGGAGAAGTGCTTTCAAGGTGAGGGTCTCCCATAGATGAAGTAATGGGGGAAAAATCCCAGCTTGAATAACATGTCAAAAATAATAAACTTGTAATTTGAGTTGCAGTGAGAATAGCACAGAAGTACTGACGACATTCCCATTAACGCCAAGCGTGCTCATCGTGATTGATAGTTCCAATAAACAGCCAGGGAGTCAGAAGTGATTGATTAGGCCATCTCTTTAAAATGTTCCCAAGAACTGCTTCAGAGAGTGTACCTGCATCTCCATAAGTGAAAAATGCATGGTCACATAATGTCAGCCGTATTAAATTATCACCCTTCTGTGTAGGTATGTACAAATTGATTTGCTGATATCCAGCCTACAAGTGAGGTTGAAAATTTTAGGAAGGTGTTATATACCATGTCTGTGTACCAGCTTCTCTGTGTGGTCACCCTCTGTGTTGGCAGGCAGCTCAGGCTGGGGGCAGTGATGTGGAGGTCACTGTTAGAATCTCCCTATGTCCAGGTAGTTCTGCTTCAGTTGATGCACTTCTAGAAGCCAGCTGTGGCCGGTTGTCCTGCGTGACCATGACATGCTACTAATCCCAGGAGGACCTTGGAAGGCAGTGTAGGGGGCCAGAGGGATGCCTGGCTGCCTCCTTCCCTCATAGACACGCTTCATGGAACTGCTTCTAATTCCCTTCCACACTTCCTCCACCTTCATTCATTCCCCAGTCAGCATGGGGTCCTCCACACCTTGCTCCCATAGCAGTGAAAAATGACTACAGCTGCTGATGACCACACCCAGTGGACAGTGTGCACACCTCAGGGCCTGTGACTCCAACGACAACTCTCCCTCCGCTGTGCACTCTGCGTTCCTGGCTCCCATGACAAGTGCTGCCCCAGATCTCTTCAAACTCAGGATGCCGTTTTCCATCTCCCTCTTGTCCTCCACCTGCTTAAGCCTCAGTCCCCCCAGGGTTCTGACTTGGCCTCCTTCCCACTCTACCCCCAGAAATGCAACCACCACCTCCACACCGAATGGACATCTCCACCACCCACCGACGCCACCGCTCCACATGTCCAACACACAAGTCAGAGCCTTCTCAGAGCCTGTGCTTTTCCTCATTGCCCACACCTGCCTGATTCCACCATCTGCGTCTCTCACCACGGGATCTTCCCCCTCTGAACCCCCCTCTCTCAATACCTTATGTCTGGTCTTCATAGCTTGTGATGGGTATCTTTAAGGTGTTTGCTGCTGCTCTAACAGAATGCCACAGACTGGGTAATTTATAAAGAAGAAAAGTGTATTTGGCTCATGGTTCCGGAGGCTGCCAAGTCAATGAGCATGGTGTCGACATCTGGCAAGGGTCATTCCATGGCAGAAGGGTGGAGGACACAAGACAGAGGGGAGTGGGCCAAATTTATCCTTGGAGCCACACCTATAGTAATTAACCCACTCCATAATAGCGACCTCAATCCCTTTATATCATCCCCCATGACTTAATGACCTCTTAAAGGCCCCACCCCTCATATTGAATTGCCAATTCAATTTCAATAAGACTTTTGGAGGAGACTCCAAACCCTTAACAATGGGATGACTGAAATTTCCTCCCATATGGTCTCCCTGCCTCTTCTTTGTCTCTGATGGAGCTCTCTACTGTCCAGAGTAATTTGTCCAAAGTGCAGATCAAATCACACCCATCCTACCTTATTTCTCTGTGGCATCCCACTCACTGCCATGGCATACAAAGTCCTTTTTCTAGCTTACAAAGTTTTCAGGCTCTGGCCCCCCATGCCCTCCCCCAGGCACCCTAAATTCCACCCGTATAAAACCACCAATTTCCTGCCCTACCATGCAGGCTTACCCCTCATGTCTTTGCGCACTGGGGTCCCTCTGCCTGGATGTTCTTCTCTGCTTCTCTGATCATGGCTTCCACTGACCCCTCAGTAAAGCCTCTGACTCTGGCTACTAAAAGCAGAGCCTGAGATAGGGTTTCCTGCTCAAGCAATTTACTGGGATGTCCTAGAAGAAGGGATGTAAGGAAAGCAGGATAAGAGAGGGAACAAACCTATCAAGAATGTGGACTCAGCTGGGGACAAGTGCCACCTTCTGAACACATGGGAGCTATGGAGCATACGCTGCACCCAGAGCTAAACTCTCCTAGAGTCAGGCAAAGGGGCAGCTCTTTGTAGCTGTGACCACTGGCCACTGGCCAAGGTCTTTGGAGGTGCTGGGGGGAGGCACCCTCCGGAGCAAGGCAACTTTGTGGCAGAGGGGGCTTCCCCAGAGAAGGAGCGGCTATGAGGGGCAATGACCGACATTTGCAGCAGCTGGGGGAGGTGGGCAAAAGGCAGGTGGCAGGGCCCCACCAGCACACACCTTACTGAGGGCTCTTAAACTTGAACAGCGCTAGAATTCTCTGGGGAGCTTGTTGGCACACAGATTACTAGGCTCCGCCCCAGAGATTCTGTTTCACGAAGTCTGGGTGGGGCTGACAAGTTTCATTCCCAACAAGTTCCCAGGTGACGCTGCTGCTGGTTGTCTGGACTCCACCCTTTGAGAACCGCAGCACTTCACCTTCTCTTCTCCACCCTCCCTCCCTCACCAGGGTGGGAATGACCACATTCTCACTCCATTCACCCAGGTGGATTGTGCCTTTTAACCCTGACATGTCATACCAATGGTCTAGCTCTCACCAGAAGAGCACTATTAACACTAGAGAGCCAGGGATAATCTTGTTCATCTTTGGTATCCACTCATCCAGATCAGTGCTGGGCACAGGGTAGCCCTCGATAAATGTGTCTCAAATAAACACAGGAATGTTTACAACAAAGATGCAAATATATTTCCTACTGCCCCAGGGTAAGCTGCATAAACTGCAATTTTATAATATACTGCCTGACTTCACGGATGGCTGCAGAAGTCACTGCTGGGGGGAAGGAAGTGCTGATCATTTTGAGAAATCCTCTTTAATACATATCGTCACTGTGCAGAAGTCAAGGCAGTTTGGGGAGTGTGAAAATTAGCAGCTAAGCTGCCCTGCGTGATGCGACCCACAGGCACTGTACTAAAGGGTCACAGCATTAGGAAGGTTGAGAACCACTGCATTAGAGCGTCTGCACTGCAGAGGCGCACGTTTGAGAAACAGTAGGATGTTGATTGAGAGGAGGGGGGAGGACATTAATGACCAGGGCACCAAAAGGGCAGAGGGAGTGACTGGGGCTCTGAGGTGGGGACAGAGGGGTGGGAGCATCTGCAGTGCAGGCCACACATTAACCCAGGCCAACAGCAGCAGGTGGGGGAGAAGGAGACAGAGCCTTCCTTTGGGGGGGTCCCAAGCAACCAGGAGCTTGGAAACCTGCTCTCAGATACGACGTTTTCCTCTTTCCCACATTATTCCTATGTATTCAGAGAACTTGTGAAGCAAGAAGCATCCTAGTTGTGGGCTTTGGAAGACCCTAAAGGGTGGGCCACAGGGGAGCAGGCAGGACAGGACTAGATGAGATGGTGAGAGATACCGCAGGTAGATCAGTTGTCTAGGCTAGAGGCTGACTGAGAGGGAACTGAGGGATCTCCCAGGACATGGCGCTCTCTGTGTCAACACTGGGAAAGTTCTGGGAAAACCAGGAAGAGCTGGTCACTCCTCCGGATGGGGGGGTCAGGGAGAACTAGGACCCACCTGTGGAGCCCATCAGCATTCCTCTGAGATATTCCCTGATACGCTGGGAGTGGAACTAAAACCGGCCTTCCATCCCTCGGGAGGACCAGGCTAATGGGCTGTTAAACTGAAGGACAGCCCTGTGAAGGCTGGGCACCCGCAAAATGTAAGGGATAGCCTAGGCATCTGAAGGTAATTGAATTTTCAAAATTGATATCGTGACTAATAATTTTTTGCTGGTCTTCATTGTGAAAGAATAGGTAGCAGAGGAGACAGAGGGACTAAGCTGTGGACTAGGAACCTTAGGGCCTGAGCTCTAGTTCCAGCCCTTCCATAACCAGATGTGTGACCATGGATAAGTGAGGCATTGAAGGCCTCATTTTCATGGAAGGAAGGAAGGGAGGAAGGGAGGGAGAAGGAAAAGAAAAGAAAAAATTGAAGGTTTAAGCTAGGTCCAGTGTTCTTTTGTAGTTTGGTGAGACTATGGACCCCTTCTTAAAACAATGTTTTAAAACACATATAATAAAATTGGGTTTATCAGTTCTCAGCCTTTTGGCTAAGATCAAGTATATAAGATAGGATTTACAAGGGAGAGCAATTATATTGTCATACAATTATAAACACAGTGAAAAAACAAATTTGTTACATGATAATATATGTGCTCCTTAATAAATGTAATAAAGAACAATACCCAGCAATAAAAACTATAATTTCAAAGTAGTTGTGAGAATAAAAAATGTTTCAAGAAGCCTACAACAACCATAATTTCAAGTGACAGTATTTATGATTCCTATTGACAATAACATCAAGGTGCTGCCTAATGCTGCTATGGGCTATTTTCTACATTAGTAATGTAGGAAGGAAATGCTACCCTTCACTTAGAGATAATTGAAAATAAAAATGTGATTTTTTTTCCCTTTCTGTTTTCCCCCAATTTTATCCATGAACCACGCATGGGCTGAATTGTGTCCTCTGATTCTAAAATTCATATGTTGAAGTCTTAATCCCCAGTACTCTCTGAATGTGACTATCTAGAGAGAGGGCCTTTAAAGATGTTATCAAGATAAAGGGAGGTCGGCTCGGCGCCTGTGGCTCAGCGGGCTAAGGCGCCAGCCACATACACCTGAGCTGGCGGGTTTGAATCCAGCCCGGGCCCACCAAACAACAATGACGGCTGCAACCAAGAAATGGCCGGGCGTTGTGGCGGGCGCCTGCAGTCCCAGCTACTTGGGAGGCGGAGGCAGGAGACTCGCTGGAGCCCAGGAATTGGAGGTTGCTGTGAGCTGTGATGCCACAGCACTCTATCTAGGGTGACAGCTTGAGGCTCTGTCTCAAAAAAAAAAAGATAAAGGGAGGTCATTCAGGTGGGTCATTCAGTCCAATCCGACTGGTTTCTTTATAAGAAGATGAGAGTAGGACACAGAAAGACCACCCTGTGAGGACAGCAAGAGAGGATGGTCACGTGCAAGCCAAGGAGAGAAGCCTCAGAAGAAATCAACCCTGCTCACACCTTGATCTTGGACTTCCAGCCTCCCTAACTGTGAGAAAATAAATTTCTGTTGTTTAAGCCACTAGTCTATCATATTTTTTATGGCCCCCTAGTAGGCTAATACAAATGCCCAGACTATAGAAACCAGTTAAGAATTCCAGAACTAGATAACTTCTATAGTGCCCTGGACTCTGCCTATGCTGACCACACCTTTCTGTGCTGGACAAGAAGGGCCACATGGATGAAGATACAAGACTGTCGTCTTTGGGCCACTGTGTAACAAGCCAAAGTGAGAGGGAAACCCAAGTGCTTCCAGGCCTCCTTCTCTGGCTGTGACCACTGCTATTTCTGTGTGTTGAGAAGAGTCTCTCCATCCTCCACTCTGTATGTGAAATCTGCAAGAAGATCTCAAGGACAGCCACTGTGCACGTCACAGTGTATCTGCAGAGATCTTCAGCCTGATGGATTATATATATGACTTTGACCCTTCGGCTCAGTGAATGGTGAGTGAGCCATTCTTCAGCCTGATGGATTATATATATGACTTTGACCCTTAGGCTCAGTGAATGGTGCCTACAAGCAAAAGAACATTGGATGGTGCCTACAAAAAAAAGAAAAGTTTGAGGACTGAGATCTCCTGCCAGGTACTGGTGAAAAGCTGGGGTTGATTTTCCCAAACTCTTATACCTTCCCCAGCACTGAGGAGTTTGGCCCTGGGCTGGGGGTGGGAGGTGCCACTGCCCGACCAGGGGACATTTGCTGTGTGGGTGGTGAGTGTGGACTTTCTAGGTTCCCGGAGGAGAAAGGGAGGCAGAGAGAGGAGAGAAGGGGAAGATAAGTGAAAGAAGAAGGAGAGAGGGAGGGAGAATGAGATAGTAGG
Source organism: Perodicticus potto (assembly GCA_963574655.1). Lineage (NCBI taxonomy): Eukaryota > Metazoa > Chordata > Mammalia > Primates > Lorisidae > Perodicticus > Perodicticus potto. The sequence goes on along the minus strand of CAUYRH010035096.1, from coordinate 57,775 downwards.
AAGCAGAAGAGAGAGATGGAAGAAGAGAAAAAAGAAAGAGAGTGGGAAGGAGCAGGTTACTTCCTCATCTCCAGCCAAGGCTGTTTGAGACTCTCTTACCCTCCAGGGACTACTGGTGACCCAGAAACAATGGGAACTAGGAGAAGGCCATAAAGAGAGCCCCTTCCCCCTCTCCCCCACCACCGAGTGAGCAATTCCTAATGGTCAGAGCCCCAGCTCCAATCTGTGGCTGGGGAAAAGGCCTTACTATAGAGCCTCAACTCCTTATTTTCAGAAAATAGGCAAAGAGGCCTAGCTCTCAGTCTAACCTTTGACTGCCTTTGAGAAGCGCTGTCTCTGTACATGCAGGGAGGCTGCCTAACCCAGAATTCAAAACTGCTCCTCCTCCCGGAGCCCCAGCCCTCTAGCTTCACATGGAAAATTATTGGTATGGTTTATTTTCTTAATGCTGGTTTGTTTTTCAGTCCTATTGGCCCTGATATGATGCTTAATATTTCCCTGAGGAATAAGGTGAAGACACTGCAATCTCTGCAGTAAATACCTAATTAGGATGCTTCTGAACGGTGTATTATTTACTTGGGAGAATGTATCTTGGGTCAGTGTGCAATTAAGGAGGTTATTTACTCAAGAGAGGGAGATGGTTCCGGCAGGTCCTGTGCTTGAATATGTCATTAGGTGCTGCTTAAAGCATCCGCAGTACTCGGAAGTCACTATTTATTCAAAGAAATTTGCCTGTTAAAACATCCATAGAGCTGAGCCACTGAGATGAGGAGGAATGAGTTCTGAGTCTACCTATGTGGTTGAGGGAGGCAAAGAAATACTCTGGATCACTATCCAACTAAACAGGTAGCACTTAGTGACTTAGAGCCAAATAGACCCATTGATTCAACCAAGAATCTAATCTCTACTGGGCACCGTTCTTGCTGTTTTAATTTAGTACTCCATTTAATCCTCAGCACAGTCCTATAAGGGGATATTATTCTTATTTTGTAGATTTAAGAAAAAGATTTGAAAGCACGTACTTTCAGATTTCCTCAGTTCCTACTATAACATGTCTAGCTTTCAACAAAACATTACAAGGCATTCCAAAAGGTAATTAAAAAATATAATCTGAAGAGACAAATCAATCATCAGAACCAGACTCAAATATGACGCAGAGGTTGTATTATCAGACAGGGGATTTAAAATAAATATGACTAATATGTAATGACTCTAGTGAAAAAGAAAGTGGAGAACATATGGATAATGTAGGCAGAGAGCTGTTATTCTAAGAAAGTAGCAAAAGGAAACACTAGAGGCTGGGAGTGGTGGCTCACATCCGTAATCCCAGCACTCTGGGAGGCTAAGGCAGGAGGATACCCTCACCCCAACACTACAAAAAAACAGAAATATTAGCTGGGCATAGTGGTGCATGCCTATAGACCCAGCAACTGGGGAGACTGAGCCAGGGGGATCCCTGGAGCCCAGGATTTTGAGGTTGCAGTGAGCTATAGTAATACCACTGTACTCTATGTGGGGTGAGACTGTCTCAAAAGAAAAAAAGAAAAGAAAATTTTAGAAATTAAACACCTCTAAAAGCAGAAATGAAGAATGATTTGGGGTTTTTTTGTTTGTTTTTTGTTTTTGAGACAGAGTTTCACTATGTCACCCTTGGTAGAGTGCCGTGGCATCACAGTTAACAGCAACCTCAAACTCTTGGGCATAAGTGATTCTCTTGCCTCCCAAGTATCTGGGACTATAGGTGCCCACCACAATGCCTGGCTGTTTTTTGGTTGTAGTTGTCATTATTGTTTTTAGCAGGCCCAGGCAGGGTTTGAACCCACAAGCCTGGTGTATGTGCCCTAGCCACTGAGCTACGGGTGCCAAGCCTAAAGAATGGCTTTGATGAGGTCATCAGCAGACCAAAAGGGCAAAAAAAGAATCAAAGAGCTTAAAGGGAAGTCAGTGGAAATTTCCACAACTGAATTGCAAAGAGGAAAAAGAATGACAAAAACAGAATAAAGTTACTAAGTGTAGAATTGTCATAGGGTCATAGCTCACAATAACCTCAAACTCCTAAACTAAAGCGATCCTCTTGCCTCAGCCTCCCAAGTAGCTAGGACTAGAGGCTCCTCCCACAATACTTGGCTAGTTTTTCTGGTTTTAGTAGAGATGGGGTCTTGCTCTTGCTCAGGCTGGTCTTGAACTCCTGAGCTCAAATGATCCTCCCACTTCTGCCTCCCAGAGTGCTAGGATTATAGGCATGAGCCACCACATCTGGCTCCTTTTTCTTAACTGATCTAAAATATCACTTTAAAAGCTACATTAGTAACAATGTATTATATCACATTTTTTATCACAATAGAAAAAGAAGGCAGGAAACAATGGGGAAAAAAGAAAGAAGGGAAAATTCATAAAAAAGAGTTAAAAACTGGTAGATATAAATATAATATATCAATAATCACATCAAACATGCCACCATAGCAACATACTAAAAAAGAAAGTCACATGATTGATCATCTCAATTGACACAGAAAAGGTATTTGACAAAACATAACACATATTTACTAACTCTCAGAAAACAAGAAATAGAAAACTTCTCAACTTGATAAAGAGCATCTATAAAAACCTATAGCTAATGCATTATTAATAGTAAGAGACTGAAGATTGTCCCCCTAGGATGAGAAACAAGGCAAGGGATGTTTTCTCTCACTGCTCCTATTCAAAAATCATACTGAAGTCCTAGCTAGTTCAATAACAAGAAAAAAATTTTCAAAAAAGGAATACAAATTGAAAAGGGAAATTTAATTATCTTTATTCACAGATGACATGACTGCTATATAGAAAAACCCAAAGAAGCTAAACAAAAATATTCCTGGAACTAGTAAGTAAGTACTGCAATGTTACAGAATATAAGTGTAATATACAAATGTTAATTGCCTTCCTATATACCAGCAATGAACAATTAAAATTTGAAACAAAATGATGCTATTACAATTCACCTTTAAAATGACATACTATATAGAAATAAATCTAACAAAATGAATGTATATATGGGAAAGTACAAAATGCTGATGGGAGAAATAAAAGAAGAGATAAATAAATGGAAAGATAGTCTGTGCTTATAAAAAGGAAAACTCAATACGTTCAAATGCCCATTCCTCCCAACTTGATACAAATTCCCATCAAAATATCAGTGAACTATTTTGTAAATATCAATAAACTGACTCCCAAATGTATACAGAAAGACAAAGAACCTAGAATAACCTGCACAATACTGAAGACAACAGAGAACTCATATAATTTAAGACTTACTATAAGGCTACAATAATCAAAAGTGCACGGTATTGATGAAAGAATAGAAACATAGATCAGAAAAGAGACCAAACAATAGACCAAATGTATTCAACAGACTTTTTACAAAGGTGCAAAAGCAATTCAATGGAGAAAGAATAGTCTTTTTTCAACAAAAAGTGCTGGATCAAATAAACATCCATATGGAGGCAAAAATGAACCCAGATACAGATCTTATACCTTATACAAAAACTTATTCAAACTAAGTCATACTAGCCGGGCATTGTGGCAGGCACCCCAGCTACAGCTCAGCTTGGGAGTCTGAGGCAAGAGAATCACTTATGCCCAAGAGTTGGAGGTTGCTGTGAGCTGTGATGCCATGGCATGCCACCAAGAGTGACATAGTGAGACTCTGTCTCAAAAACAAAACAAAACAAAACAAACAAAAAACCAAAAGGATAAGTTCATATCCAAATACCTGAAATCTGTGAACGTCATCTTATTTGGAAAAGTGATCCTTGTAGAATGTTTAGTTGAGGATCCCAAATGAGAAAGTCTACAAAACAACTGACCAGTACTCCTTAAAACTGTCAAGATCATCAAAACACAAAGGGAAGTCCGAGAAATTGTTCTGACTGAGAGGCCTCCAAAAAAGAGACATGAGGAATAAATGCAATGTGGGATCCTGGGAGAGAACAAGGACATTAAGGAACTCTGAATAAAGTATGAACTTAAGCTAACAATAATATATTAATATTGATTTGTCAACTGTGACAGATATACTTTACTAACATGTAAATAGTAAGAGAAGGAATGAGGTATATAGGAATTCCCTGATTATCTTTACATTTCTGCAATTCCAAATCCATTATACATTACAAAGTTTATTTTAAAAGAAAAAATTAATACAATGAACCCTGTTATTTATGACCTAAAATAATTAAAAATAAACACTCTGTGAAAAATAAACCTCCAGACACATGCACTGTCCAAAGATGACATGAACCAACTAAACACGTGCAAGGCAAGTTGAAGCACCTATGCTATTTACCCTGGTGCGGATGCCTGGAGATATAAGGAGAAAGATACAATCAAGATCATCTTCAGGTGGTAACCCTTCCACTCTGGGAGGCCAAGGCGGGGAGATTGCCCTGAGTAGCTCAAGGCCAGCCTGAGCAAAGCACCTAAGCAAAGTGAGACCCCGTCTCTACCAAAAAAAAAAAAAGAGAGAGAGAGAGAAACTAGCTGGGCATTGTGGCGGGTACCTGTAGTCGTAGCTACTCAGGAGGCTGAGACAAGAGGATAGCTTGAGCCCAAGGGTTTGAGGTTGCCTGTGAGCTGTGATGCCACAGCACTCTACATAGGGTGAAAGAGTGAGACTCTGTCTCAAAAGAAGAAAAAAGGATAACCTTCAAAGAGGATTCAAGCCCAGATGGATGGTGACAGCAAGCCATAAAAGTGGGGACACCAGGCCCCTAAGTCCATGCCCTGAACTTCTTTAACAAAAGGAGACAAAAGGAGAGTCAGAAGTGGCTGGTTATCTATAGCACCACAGGGAGGAAAACGTCTGTCTCCCTGGACATCATGGCAAGGAAATGGCCTTTCGCACTCCTTCTGCTCTCAGTGGAGGCTGTGAAGTCCTAGACCCAGGCACGTGGTTCCAGAGATAAGAACTGAGCTTGCTGCTACCACCTCCACCCATCCGTCCTCCGGCAGTTTATCTAACCTTCTGGGTCGCAGTTTCCTCATCTGCAAAATGGGCAACTGAGGATAATAATAATAAGAACTTCTGAGAGTTACTGTGAGGATTAAAGGAGGTAAATGTATAGAAAGCACTTATGTGGTGTCTGACACACAAAGTCTTGATAAATGGTCACTATTATCATTTTAAATGCTTTTTTACACCAAATTTTCCCCTTAGGCCAGATTTGTTAGTTATTTCTGGCGGGAAATATGTTTCAGCTGAGAAGGGCCCTTTCCTGACCCAATTCCCTAGGGGTGGTGTCCCATCTTGCTGGTACTAGGAGGCTGACTCAAGTGAGCTAGCTGAGGCGGAGTCTCTCATTAATTTAGCCTAAGAGGCTTCCGATTTCAGGCATTTGGTGAGAATGCACTGGACTTACACATTCTTGAGGAGTCGAGGTCTGGGAAGTCAAAAATCACCCTGAGGTTATGTGGGGGCAGGACCAATGTGCACTCTGGGTCACTGAGGGGAGGGGAGCCAGTGATCAGAGGCCGAGAGAAAGATGGCGCAGGTTCCTGGGAGGCCGAGCTACACTTTCTGAGACTCAACTCCGTCTGATTCCTTGTCCCTTTCAGTACAACTCCCTTTTCACTTGAGTTTTTCGAGTGGGTTTCTGTTTCTTATAACCTGGATGGCCCTGACTGAAACGTTGACGTACAGGCCTCTTCACACACAGTCTTGGAACCCAGCCTGGTTCTGGGTCAACAGCTGCTTACGAGATGAATGAATGAACAAATGAAGGATCAAACAACACAGAGACCGGCCTGTCCAGGCTCTCACCTGTTGCCAGTGTCCCTACACACAGCTTCAGCCACCTTCCACTCGTGGCCCTTTGGTCTGAGGAACACTTCCCTGCATGTCCCAGGATCCCAAGAGGCCCATGGAGGAGATGTTCCTGAGTTGGAGGCTGGAGCTCCTGACAGGCAGGAGTGTAGGGAGAAACACTGTTGATCACCAGAAGTCAACCCAGAGAGGCTAGGAAAGAGGGGACAGGAAAGAGCACCTGCTTTGTTGATGTGCCGAGCAGAGCCCGCACTGCAGGTCCTGAGCCTACTGACCCCTCAGGCCATTCTCCCCCTTCCCCTGCTCCACTCTGGACTGCAGCAGGGCTGACCCCACTGGCCACATTTCCCAGTTTCCTTCTAGAGTCAGTGGTGGGAATGGGTGGGAGAGGAAGAAGCTGGGACATTTATCCTCCCCCCTCTCTGCTTCAGGTAGCACCCCGACATCTGGAAGGAGACACTTCATTGGAAGAACCCAGATCCTGAAGAGGCTCGGCAGAAACTATGGGAAGAGGAATACTCTCTAGGCACCCTTGGGCCACTTGTCCCTGAAGGTGGCATGTGAGCGTTTCCCAAGGAGAGGTGCTGACGTGGATATGTGGGGGGAAATGGCAGGGATGGGTGGTAGGCAGGTGGGTCCTAAGCTAAAGATTCAAGTGGACCAGAGAAAGTCTTCTTTAGAGAGTTCAGCAAAAGAAAATAGGCATAAACTAAAGTAGGACAGACCTTAATCTAACTCAAGGAAGAACTGCCTGACAGTCAGGGTGGCTGAGACAAATCCTTCTGGAAGGAGCTGCAAAGCCTGTGTCCCGAAGCACGGGGTCATGGAAGTGTCCCTGCATCCTACCCTACCTCGTTCCTGTTTCCTTTACTACCTGGGTGACTGTGACTATGTTTGACCTCATGGGGCCCAGGTTCCTTTATTTGCAGTAGAGGAACCAAGAGGCAGAACACCATGTGGTGGGGACAGAACAGAGCACAAGTAAGAGCTGGGCTTCTGGAGGCAGCCAGATGTGGGTTTAAAACTCAGTGTGGCTTCAGCTAAGGGACCTGTATAAACCACTTAACATTTCTGAGGTTTAATTTCCTCTGGAACCAGCAAGACTATTGTTCAAACAGATAAACTCCTTCAGTCCAATCTCACTCTCACTCTGTTGCCTGGGCAAGAGGGCCGTGGCATCATCATTGTTCACTGCAACCTCAACCTCCTGGGCTCAAGGGATCCTCCTGCCCCAGACTCCCAAGTAACTGGGACTATAGGTGCCCGCCACCAGACCCAGCTAATTTTTATATTTTTAGCAAATATGGGTTCTTAACACTTATTCAGGCTGATCTGGGACTCCTGAGCTCAAGCAATCCACCTGCCTCGGCCTTCCAGAGTGCCAGGATTACAGGTGTGAGCCACCTAGCCCAGCTGGTACTCTCTTGTTGCAGCCAAGCTCATTCTAAATGATACATTTAGTTTCCTCATTTCTCCAGGGCGGGTAATACCACCAGGTTCTTGTGCCGATGAAAGATTCACAAATGCTAAAGCATCTGTGAGAGTCCCTTATTACTTTACTGGCCTGAAAACTAAAGGCTTTAAACATGAGGGAGTGTGGTGGTGAGACTATTAGTCCCACTGTAACCCACTGAGAGATGATTCAACACCCACAGGGCCTCCTATTGGGGGGAAAATCCCCCACAATTGTGTGGACTCTCTTAAGGCTTGTTACACATATCTAATTAACAGAACTCAGAAAACCAATTTTTCTCAATTAGAAATTTGATAAATTTAAATGTTCTCAAATTATTAGAAACACAATTACAAACAATGCATTTGGCTCTTTTGAATACTTCAGATACCTCAAATAGCAGACATATTCTTCAGAAACACAATGGTTACACAATTTATTAATAAATGCACTCTAAAATAGCCACCCATGTCCTTAATCTGTTATTCTGTACTTGATATGTTAGCGTCCCCGGATTGTTGCTACATTTATTTGTTTATTACGTTATTTTTGTATCATCATGGGACTTCAGTAATATTTTGCTCCTTCCAGTGGGTATGTGTCGGGGTGATTGGGTCATTAATCTTACCAGACCCAAAATGCAGAGAATAATTTCTCAGATAAGCTGAAGACATAGAATTTGGTTACTGGCCAATTGATTCGTGGCTGGGACATGGGACGTGGATACAAAATGCAAGGTAATTCAAACATGACTCCCGGGTCTTCAGGCTGGGTCCTTTTTGATAAGAAAGTTTTACTTGTGTTAGCATGGGAATTCTAAGCATTTATCTTTTTATGGATTTTTTGAAAGTTTCAAAATTTTGTGTCTTCTCAAATATGAGATAAAGAGGACACTTTGCCTGTGAGGTCTTCTTCCCCCTAAATCCATCACTCTATTCTAACCAGGAGAAAAACATCAAACAACCATAAACCGAGGGATGTTCTACAAAATACCTGAGCAGTACTCTTCAAAGCAGTCAAGGATACGCAAAACAAGGAAAGAGTAAGAAACCATCACAGATCAGAGGTGACCAAGGAGACATGCTGATTAAATGCAGCATTAAAGAAGAAAAAGCCTGATGAAATCTAAATAAAGTCTGGAGTTTAGTCAATAGGAATGTACCGATGTTAATCTCTTTGCTTTAACAACATACCGTGGTCACGTAAGAAGTCAACATTAGAAGAAACTGAGCGAGGGATCATCTAGAACTGTTTCTGTTACCTCTACAACTTTTCAGTAAATCTAAAGTTATTCAAACTGAGTTTATTTTTTTTAAATGGTATATTAGGCTGGGCTCCTCCAGAAGCAGACCCTGAGTCAAGGAAGTGAGTGGAAGTCTTTCCTTTGGCAATTCTAGAATTCACCAGGCAGGGAGCTGGGATGTGAGACAGGCAAAGGGAAGAATCGAGAGAGTCTGGGTGGCAGGCAGGTGGCCAGGGCTCAGGCCTGCCTGGAAAGATAGACAATAAGGCAGTAACACCTCAGATAGTTCACATTCCCATCAGCTGGTGGGTGAGGGCTGCCCCAGGGGTGGATACTTCCACTCTGCCCCACATGGGCCCTGCAGGTTCAGTGGCCACAGACAGCCACAGACAGAGCTGCAAGGCTTGCAGTTGGCAGCCGCCCAGGCCAGGGGATTCAGACAGTGATGCGTGCTCAGGGGAGATGGACATGACCTTGTTAAGCATCACCGCTTTCTGAGTCTTTCCCGGCACTGAGTCTTCCTGTTAGCACCTCCTGGATGATAGCACCTAACCCGTTGTCCTGTCATTATGCTGTACTGACCTGGTCTGAGAGTATTCTTTAAAAACTTCTATATTCTTTGTTAGAATTTTATGCTAACTGATACAAGGCTCTGTGAAAATTTCATCTTCTGCTGGAGGAAGGATGGAATCTGCAGAGTGAGCTCTTCCCCTCAGGACAGTTCAGGAATTCGTCACAGACATTTGGTTGCATCTCTTGCTGCTTGCTTGTCGTGTACGGCCACCTGTGCTGTTCAGCTGTGGGGCCCTTTCTGCCTGGATGTCATGTGTGATGTCCCCTGCTCGCTGACCCTGCCTGTCTTTGCTACCCTGTCTATTTACTGAGATTATTTAGTTTACTCACAGTTCCTGGTGTTGACTCTTCCCTGCTTAGGCAGGAAGAACAATGACGTGTTCTATCAGATTCTAACCAGGAAGACGGAGTCATTTCAATAATTTACACAGAAGGAATTTATCAAAGGGAATTGGTTACATAGCTGAGAAGCCAAACAGGGAAGCTGAAGTGACCCAGATTTTAGCAATGGTAGCAAGTTGCTAGCACCCATGGGCTGGTGGGGGCAAAGACGGAGAGGGAGAGGATGCTGCCATAGCCCAGGGACTGGGGTCCCCCAGAATAAGCTGGTGCCATGGCGGCTGCAACAGGACAACACTCCTAGCTACGGCGGCGATGGAAGGAAGGGACACAACCAGTGCCAGGGACACCCCTGAAGGTGGAGCCAAGCGGGGGGACTTAGCCTAGCTTTTTCTTTCCTTCCACCCTCCAGCCTCCTTTCCAGGGGGCCACACCCAGCCAGAAGCTGGGGAGCCACAGCCTGCAGGGGCCGGTCCGTGCACAGTACGGAACAGCGGAGGGGGAAGGTGGAGGGTGCACCTGAGCCTCGCACACCTCCCCAGTTGTAGAACAGTCACACACTTCAGAGAGGAAACAAAATCCTCATACCCATTCATGCTCCCTCACTCATTAAAAGGAAAAGGATACTCAGCATCCTCCTCAAATGATTCAACCACCTTTTCATGGAACATGAGACTAACTTTTCTCATTTTCAGACTTTCGAACTAAGGGCCTTTCACAAGTTTACTCCAGTGAATCACATTATTAGATGGCCAAAGAGTCATACGTATCTGCGTGAGCACCTTTAGGATACTCGACAGCATTCTTCATTTCTTGCCACATTAAGATGATCCAGAACTTCCAGAACTTTCTGTCCTATTTTTCTCCTGCCCTAATAGCATACATGGAATCCAGAGTCCTGATTTCATCAGTAGAGAACAAGCATGAAAGATCTAAGTCTGCCCGTAAGGAGCTTACTCTTGGCAGCGACAAAGCAGGAAACATTTCTTTTTATGAGAATATGAATTTATTTAGATAGTTCCAAACCCCACAACACCTTGCTAATCCTCACTTTTTAGAAAAATGGTGTCTAAATTAGCCAGGTGTGGTGATGGCATATCTGTTCTCCCCAGCTACTCACAAGGCTGAGGGGATCGTTTGAGCTGACGAGTTCGAGACTGCAGTGACCTGTGATGGTACCACTGCACTCCAGCCTGGAATGAGAATGAGATCCTGTCTCTTGAAAAAAAAAAAAAAAAGCGTAGTTTCCATGACCAAGATCTTTGCTTACCTGGCCTTCAGGGAGGACTGAGAATATTGGCTTCAGAAAGGACAGGAGCACAGGCAGAGTGCTCTGCACAGGGGTACAGATGAGCACCAGAACGAATGCCTGCCGGGCACGGCTCACACATCTTCTGTGATTAATCACCACAGCCCCCTGCAAGCCGAACCACGATGCTTATGCCCGCTTCACAGAAAAGAAAACGGACTAGACAGGTTGAAGTACCGAAGGTCCTGCCACATCCAAACCCAGCCCGACCACCTGCAGAGCTATGCTCTTGACCTCTGCATGCACAGGCCTATCCTGTCCCCAGATGCACCGCTGACTTTCACACTTGCAAGCCTTTGCCCATGCTGCTGGCTCTCCCCTCCTGAGCTTGGAACGTGTGCTCGACCTTCAGATTCCAGCTCCAGTGCTCCTCTCTGTGTTCTTCTGTTTTGTGCATCTCAGCACACATCGGAGCTCTGTGTGTGCGCATTCCACGCACATTGCACGTGTCCCTCAGGACACACTCACAAGGGCAGGCTGTCTGACTCGCTCACCTTCGCATCCACACTGCTCGGCACCTGTCCGCACGCAACAGGGGCTCAAGTCATACTTGATGAAGGAAGAAAGGGAAACCTGGATCTCAGGCAGCTCAGGGACAGGCTTCCAGCACCTGGCTCTGTTGAGGGATTGCCCCACCCCCACCCATCACTGCCTGTTTATTACAGGGGCCTCCCGCACCTGCATCTGAAATACGGGCCAGTATTAGGTGGCTGCTTTTCTAAAGGTGAGGGTCTTTTTCTGCTAAGAGAAACAATAGCCTGATTTGCTTCTACCTCCAGGGTTTTAGGTGACAATCTGAGAGGGCAATGAGGAACAGTAGAGTAAGGTCAGGGACCAAGGACTGGTAGCCTGGGGCCTGAGGGCTGGTGAGAAATTGCTGCAAAGCGAGTGAGCTCTTGTTGGCTTGAGACCCTCACCTGCTCTCTCTCTCCTTTCTGTCTGTCCTTCTCCCTCTCCTCTCCCCTGCTTTCTGTCTTTCTCTGTTTCTCTCCTTTCCTTTCTATCTCTCCTCTTCCGCCTTCCCTTCCTCCCTTTCTATCTCTGCCTTTCTCTGTCCCTCCCTCCTCACTTCTCTTGCCTCGCTCCCCCCCTGCCCCCCCCCACACACACACACTCTGCCTCGGTAACCAGTGCCTACTAACGAAGCCCAGATTCTCTGATACTACACGGGCAGGAGCAAGTTTCTCCCTAACTAAGCCTCCAGCGAACGTGTGAGTCCAGCCGCCCGCACCACCACTGCCTTCCAGCACAGATGCCACGCTGTGTCGTTTGTCAGGATTCCTCCTCAGATGCAGAAGTTGTGAACATTCGGGCAGTGCCAGGATTGGCCTTGCAGGGCCTGCTTTAATGACTGCATAATTAACACTGTGTGGTTCTGCCAACTGCCACTGCTCGAGTCCTTGAAAATAGTCCCTTCCCCGAAATAGGTGAGTCCCCTCCACTGCCGCTGCAGTTCACAATCCTGACTCAGTCACAATGCCTATATGTGTAGAAAAGCTCCCCAAAGAAATGATTAGTGTTGGCATAGCAACAATATGTTAATTGTGCCTTCCCTAAAGCAGGCCCAGCAGGACCACTACCTGGGGTTGGTCCAGTTACTATGCACTTGAAAATAGAATAAAAACTGCATTCCTTCAACGAGGTGCTATATTTCTGACTCTCCCCTCCATTTAACTTAAGGTTTAGGTGGTTTTTCATAGTACTGTGCTGAAACAGAGAAAAACTAACACTTGATCCATAAGACTGTTTCAGTGTCAAGACATTGAACAGAAAAGAGGTCATTATCTTCTTCCTTTGTCTGCATCTCTGAAGCCTAACTCGTGACTGAAGGACGGCTTTTGAATTTGGGCAGAGGGGCAGCTTATAGTTTAAGGTGCAAACAACTGAATTAAACAGGAAAGAAGATTGTTAACCGCATGTGAGGACATCCGTGCAGGGGCGAGGGCTGGTGGATTTTGTGGCTCAAGGATGTAACCAAGGTCTCGAGTTCTCATCAAATGTCTGCTATTCCATCTTCAGCAACAATGTCATTCCACAACTGGACCCCTGCGGACATGGCTACTAGCCTCCCAGCAAAGGCAGGGAGAGAGATAGAATCAGACAGAGAGAGAAAGAGAGAGAAGGAATCTGGCTTCTGATCCCTCCACAAGAGGAAGAACAGTTTCCCAGAGACCTTCATCAAACCACTTCCTCCATCTCCTCAGCAGAATCAGGGCACGTGCCCATTCCAGACCCTGTCAGTAGCAGGGTACATGGGATTATCCTCCCTTGTATCCGGATCACTCCTTAAGCTGAACTTGATTATTCAAACTCAAGTTCTGCTATCGTCTGTGGGAAAGGTGGACTGGGCAGGGCAGAAGCCACTGCTCTGTCCCCTCTGTGAGCACCACATATTCTACCACTGCAGCCTCCTCTTAGTCAACCTCAAGCTCAGGCTTCCTTGCAGGGAGCCTGCAGAGTGGAGGGAACTGAGGAGGGTGGAGCCCAGTACCCTCCTCTCACCTGGGGAAGAGGAAAACCCACTTTAGCACAGTCTCTCTTTAATTCTCAGGAGTGATGTGCAATGCTCTCTAGGCAGGAGAGCTGGGCTCCATCCACATGCAGCAGCAGGACCTGCTTTCCAAAGGCTGGGCCAGGGCTGTGGAGCGGAGCTCCTAACACTCACTGCTCAACCACTATCCAACCTCTATCCACTTCCTGCTTGAGGCTTCAAGGACTCTTTGAGAGGAAACTGTGCTCCAGGCAAACTTAGCCAAAAAGGAACACCTCATGAGCAAAAGCCATTTCTCAGCACAAGTCACCCTGTCATGAACCTTTTTATCTGTCTAATACCTGCTTGGAAGGGGTGTGATAGTCACAGATCATTCACACAAGAACCTCTATGATCAAAAACATAACCACCAACCAGTAAGAAAGTAAAATGTAATCTCATTACTTCTGCGTAATCCAAACAGCAATCTCTGGTATTTACCAATCTCTAGTATTTCACTTGCCTTTTATTATTTGATCCTTAGAGCAACATGGTGAGGCAGGTGGAGAAAACAGCATTGTCTTCCCGTTTAATAAGATACAAGCCCCGAGTACTTAAATAATTTGCTCAAACATTGGTGAATCTCATACGTGTATCCGACAGAGGACTTGTATCCAAAATATATAAAGAACTCTCAAAATTCAACAATGAGATAATCAACAATCTAATTTTTTTTTTTTTTTTGAGACAGAGTCTCACTCTGCCACCCTCGGATTGAGTGCCATGGTGTCATCATAGCTCACAGCAACCTCAAACTCTTGGGCTCGAGCGATCTTGCCTCAGCCTCACGAGTAGCTGGGACTACAGGCGCCCACCACAACCCCCAGCTAGTTTTTCTATTTTTAGTAAAGACAGGGTCCCACTCTTGCTCAGGCTGGTCTCAAACTCCTGAGCTCAAGCAATCCACCTGCCTCAGCCTCCCAGAGTGCTAGGATTACAGGCCTTAGCCACTGAGCCCAGTTTAACAATCTAATTTCTTTTAAATGACAAAGGGCTTAGACACTTCACCAAAGAGGAAGTAAGAATGACAAATATGCTGGGGCTCTAAGAAGCAGCTGCTTCCCTCTGTTGGTGCATCCACCACACTGAGGCTTCTACAGAGAGTGGGGCTCAAAAAAAAAAGAAAGACAAATAAGCACCTGAAAAGATATTCATATGCAACCTCATTAGCCATTAGGAAAATGCAAATTAAAACCACAGTGGCAAACCAATTCATACACAGTATGATGACTATAATAAAAAAGACAGACAAAACCAAAAGCTCACAAGGATGTAGGGCAACTGGAACTCTCTGCTTTGCTGGTAGGAATGCAAAATGGTATAGCCCCTCTGGGAAACAGTTTGGAAATTTCTTATAAGCACGTACTTTCTATAGGATCAAGCAATTGCACTCCTAGATATTTATCCTAGAAAAATGAAAACTTATGTTCATGTGAAAACTTGTGCACAAATGTTAATAGCTCAAAAAAAAAAAAAACAATAAACCCAAATATTCTACATCAGAGAATGGTTATACAATAAAACAGAATGTCTCAGTAGTAAAAAGGAATAAACTATTGATACACAATGATTTGGATGGATCTCAAAGGCATTTTGCTGAGGGAAAGAAGCCAGTCTCAAAAAGTGGCATATAAAGATAATAAAAAAATAAAATAAAATAAAAAATTCTGAAAAAAAGTGGCATAGTGTATGATTTCCTTGAGATAATGATCTCATCAAGACAAAACTGTAATGATGATGATCAGTGGTTGGTTGCCAGGCCTTACGGGTGAAGGGACAGTCTACAAAGGGAGTCTTTTGGGGTGATGGAACATGTATACCACATAGTTATATGTGTTTTCAAGTTTATAGAACTGTACATCAAAAGAGGGGGAAAGCCAGTTTTTACTGTATTATAATTTTTAAAAAATTTTGTTTCAAATGGTGATTTGGGACCAGGCCAGTGTCTTGCCCACATCTCCAATGTAGTACACAGCCTAAAACTGCCGAGGATTAGCTCACGGCACAGTCCTCGGGCCCTCACTCTGGGGCCCCATTCTGAGCCCCCTCTGGGCTTTGACATCTTATCCTCCTCGCCCTTCTGCTGTCTCAGCATCTCTGCAGAACAAAGACCCTCCCAGGCTTTAACTCTTCAGACTCCAGAAAGGCAGGAGGGCCGCAGACGCTCTGGACAGTCTCTCAGTGGGGTCCTCTGCCTAAGCCCGATCCCGGATTCCTCAGATGACTTTGGTGCAAAATAGAGCCCAGACTCCTCACCCAAGCCTGGGGTGACAAGGGGAGGTGCCATGGGGCATAGCGACTTCCTGGCCTCCTAATCCTGGGTGGGACAAGTGCACTTCCCGCATTCAGTAGCAACATGGAAAGATGCCATCTCTAAACTTGGCCCCGTTCCTTCCATTTGTTGAAATGTTTTTTATTCTCCTTTTCCTTAGTTCAAGTCTATTTAACAAGCTTAATGTCTACAGTTGGCTGAGATCTGATTTCCTGCTTCAAAAACAATACATCAAAACAACAAAGGTTCTTCTAACCACCCACAGTCTAATGATAAGGAGGCACCTCTGCTCCAACAGTTGCCTGTATTCAGGTCAGCTACAGCTGGAGGTGGAGGGGTCTCCCTGAATCCTGAAGTCCAGGGTAGGTAACCCAGGAAACCTGTGGGCTATTTTGGACAAGTTGGGCCTCAGAGGGTCATGATGGATTTTTGGAACAGATGGTTCAAGCTGATGTGTTCTTGGGAGGGACTCTCCCAGTCCCAATTCAAATCATTTGGCATTATTAGTCCCTATTTGGCAAAGACACCACTGAGGATAAAGGCTCCATCTTCTTCCGTTGGGACTCCCACCCCCTTGCCTAGGCAGAACGTATTATTGATTGACAAAGTTTGCCCCACTGACCTTGGGGTCTGGCCCAGCAAGGTCCTACAGGGGAGGGAAGGGTGGAAAGTGACTTCTAGAGAGAAAACCAGTTCATAGCTGCTTATCTAGAATTTTCCCCACCCCAGCTCAGCCTCCTGGGTTACACTCCAGACTCAACAGGCAGGAGTTGTCTGCCAATGCACGTAAAAGAAAGAAAAGGCTGACTAATATTTATAGAACCCCATGTGCTAGGAACTGTGCCAGACCATGTATTAGTTTCAATGTGTTGGTACATTCTGTGTATCAAGCACTTTGCATATGTCATAAAGTTCCTGGTTTGATACAGGTGTGCCTAGACATTTCTGGAGGAGGATTCCATCAAATATCTATTTCCATGGGGACAGAGAGATCTCCTGGGAGAGAATCCACACCAAGAAAAAAGGAGAATTACATGGCATGAGTGTGGCACTACCTATGAGGATTAGTTTCAGCTGACTAGCTGGAGGGTGGGAGTGGGCTCAAATTAACTATAGCTTAAACAAGATTGAAGTTTATTTTTCTTTCATGCAAAGAGGTCCAGGACTGATGGCCCAGTACTGGTATGGCCATCCCACAGTAACATTAGGAATATAGATTTCAATCTTTCTGACCCACCATTTGAGGATGGAGCTTCCAGCCATAAGCTCTCTTAATGCTCCTAGATGGCTATTGGTGCTCCAGCCATCACAGCTCAGGCTGTCAGCAGAAAGAGAGAGGGAAGAGGGCAATAAAAAACACACCTCCGGCTGAGTCAGTTCTCCAAGCAGTCTTCCTTACACACACACTTTTGCTTACATCCTGTTAGCCAGAACATGGTCACATGGACATACTGAACTCCAAAGGAGAAAGCTTGTCTTTTGCCCCAGGTGGTAAATGGCCCAGCTGGAAACCAGGATTCACTTCTTAAGGAGAAGAGAAGATGGATTTCTGGATAGGCAATGAACAACTTCTACTGTGATGACCTCACCAGGAAGCCTAACCTCAGATCCGTCTCAGGCTCTGCCCCATGATTATGTGTCTGAGTCTCAGGGAGTTGGGAGGCTATAACAAAACTCTAAAAGTTGGAGGGGGGATGTCCCAAGGAGTGCTAAGTGATGTTCCTCCTGCTGAGAGTAACATAAAAGAGGGGAGAAAACGTTTTCCATAGAATTTCTCCAGACCATACCTCAGCTTTGATACTCTGAGGACTCCTGAGCCCAGTGAAGGATGATGGTCAAGGTGACTGGTGAGACAGCACCAATGCAGAGGGTAGCCAGCCTCTGGGGAGCACCCGTGTAGGGCATCCCCAAATGGCCTTGTAAATATTTAAAGAAGGGGACGTGGGGATCACACATCAAGAATCGGTGAAACTTGCATTACTACTGTCAAAGCGACCCATTCATACTCAAGACTAATGAGACTGCGGGAAATGCCATGATTTGTATGTTAATCCTCACAACCAGCTGATGTTATACCCAAAGCAAGTGGAATAGAGAAATGCCAGCACACTGAGTCCAAATTAAGCAGGGGTCCTTTACTGGCCGGGGGTCAAGAGCAGGCTTACACCTCAAAGTCTCTCGACTCCAAAAGCAGGGGTACAAACACTTTAGAAGTTGCTTTCGGTTGAGAACCACTACCCTAAAGAGACATCCTTTGGATTCCTTAAGTGTTCACGTTAGCCTAGTCCCCATCATTCAGTTTTATGAGCTACCAGAATCCCAAAAAGGCAGAGATGCCAGAACTTGTTCTCCCTTTTTCCATAGGAACAAAGCTTGGAGTTTATTGAGTATATAAATGTATCTGGCTTTAAAGGCACTAACTCATCTGGAAGAGGCGCATTTTTGTCCCTTCTTTCCCCTACCCAGAAGGCAGATATGATGGTGGAGCTATGCTGGCCAAATTGCCGAGATAAAGTGAACTTGAAGACAGAAACCAGCCCTGAAGACAGTGGAAAGAAAGATAGAAGGAGCCTGGCCCCTGAGAAGTTTGTGAAACTCCCATATCGGCCCTGGATCACCTTCCTTCTGGCTTTAGAAGATCTAAAAAAATCTGTCTAAAAAATCTGTCTTCCATCTTATATGTGTATAGGCCAATATCGTTTCAGGTCCTGGTCATTAGCAGCAAGAATGCATCCTAAGCAATATACTCATTTTCTTAACTGAGTTTGAGTCAGTAACTTTTCTTCTGAATAGAGATAAATCTTGCTCCTTGTAACCAGGAGCCCAAGGGGCAAAGGATACCCTCAGAATCTCCCAAGGTAATTTTTTTTTTTTGAGACAGAGCCTCACTTTGTCACCCTTCGTAGGGTGCCGTGGCGTCATTGCTCACAGCAACCTCAAACTCTTGGGCTCAAATGATTCTCTTGCTTCCGCTTCCCAAGTATCTGGGACTATAGTCACCCGCCACAACCCCCAGGTATTTTTAGAGGTGAGGTCTCACTCTTGCTCAGTCTGGTCTCAAACCTATGAGCTCAGGCAATCCACCCACCTCGGCCTCCCAGACTGATAGGATTACAGGCGTAAGCCACCACACCTGGCTCACTCCTAAGGTAATTTTTCTCTCCTAACTAATACTTCTGCCTTTGGCCCTGTGCTTCTGAATTCCCCACTGGCAGAAGAATCTTGCAGACTGCTGGGACAGGTGTGCATGTGGGGCTCCATGTTCACTGGGCCTGGTTCTACAGAACTGGTCTAGAGGATCATAAATACGTACCAGTGTTTACATCAGCAGACCACATACAAGCTCTTGGTTTCCTGCTTACTGATTCTATCATTTTTACTCGCTTAACCTCTCTAAGCCTCAGTTTCCACATCTTTGAAATGGAAATGAAATAGAATTCTATCAGAGGAAAGTTGAGGGTTTCAAGGTAGTGGAAATAGAAATACTTTTCAAACCGTAATGCTCTTTATATATCCTTACTCTTACTTTTTTATTGTCAAATTTAGTTATGGTAAGGGGTGAATGGGCCTGGGGGCTAGCTTGGGAACTCAAATATTTACAGCACTGATTATGTTGTTCTTAAGTTTCAAACAACTCAATGATTCTTCTTTTTTTCTTTTTTTTTGCAGTTTTTGGCCAGGGCTGGGTTTTTTGAACCCGCCACCTCCAGCATATGGGGCCAGCGCCCTACTCTTTTGAGCCACAGGTGCCTCCTGATTGTTTTTTTTTTGAGACAGAGTCTCACTATGCCACCCTTGGTAGAGTGCTGTGGCATCACAGCTCACAGCAACCTCCAACTCTTGGGCTTAAGTGATTCTCTCGCCTAAGCCTCCCAAGTAGCTGGGACTACAGGCTACAATGCCCGGCTATTTTTTGTTGCAGTTTTCATTGTTGTTTAGCTGGCCTAGGCCAGGTTCAAACCTGCCACCCTTGGTGTATGTGGCTGGCACTGTAACCACTGTGCTACAGGTGCCGAGCCATACTCATTGATTCTTAAACTAGAGAAGGCCTGTGCTGTTACCTGTTAACTCTCTAGCTATTGGCGTGTGCTAATGAAATATACATTTAACAATTTAAATGACTTTTAAATGAAGCATTCACAACCAGATATCTCTCTTTGGAAGTGGTCAAAATTCAAAAATTTCTTAACTATATGTTTGGATTAAGTTAGTACAAGCACCAAAATATTTTACTGTTTTCATTATTCTCAGCATTCATCCCATTGTGCCTAGGGCAAAAGCTCCCATAAAAGTGGTTTTTCATAAATTGAGACAGAAAGTCTGCCCTAAGGTTTTCTGTTTTTAAAATAATCTTTTCCTTTGCAAATATATAATTTCCATAGTGCTTTTGGAAAAAGTGGATCATCCAGACTCAAAATGACCCATTAGAAGGACAGATACTATTTTCCCCATAATTTCAGAAGGATTAAGGAAAAGAGAATTGATTTGCCCAGGATCAAAAACTTGCTATGTGGTAGAAGTGGGACTTGGGACCACCTCTCCTTCCTTCTGCATCCCCAAGATGCAAGATGGGCAGGGTTTGTTTGGGCTGTAGCTTAAATTTTAAAAGCCAGCAATTAAGGTGATCGCTGAGAGATTAGCTTTCATACTTTAGTTTGCCGAAGGATTGCCTGAGAGAATTATGGGAGTGATCTGGGCAAGATAAAGGACTCTTTTGTTAATATATTGTAGAATTCCTGCTACCTAAAGTGTGGTTCTGGTGCCCGTAGATCAGTAGTTAGGGCACCCGCCACATGCACTGGGGCTGGTGGGTTCAAACTTGGCCTGGGCCTGCTAAACAATGACAACAGTAAAAAAAAAAAAAATAGCCAGGCATTGTGGTGGCGCCTGTAGTCTCAGCTACTTGGGAAACTGAGGCAAGAGAATCGCTTAAGCCAAAGAGTTTGAGGTTGCCGTGAGCTGTGATGCTACAGCACTCTACTGAGAGTGATATAGTAAGAAAGGAAAGGAGAAAGACAGAGGAGAAAGGAAGAAAAAAGAGTGGTCTTGGGGCCAGCGGTATGGGCATCACCTGGGAGCTTGTTAGACATGCAAACCCCCTCCAAACCTACTGTATAAACATCTGCATTGAACAAGATCCCCAAGTAATTTGTGCACACAGGAGTTTGATAAGCCCTTCCATGGATGAAGTTTTCTAGACTCCACTTTCTTAAACAGAGTCCTGAGGAAAAAAATTATTTATTTATATGGTTAATTAACTTGACTCTGTGAACAGGACAACTTAAGTAACTAAAATAACTGACCAATTGACTGAAACTTTTTTTTTTTGTAGAGATAGGGTCTTACTTTATCGCCCTCGGTAGAGTGCCATGGCATTACACAGCTCACAGCAACCTCCAACTACGGGGCTTAGGCGATTCTCTTGCCTCAGCCTCCTAAGTAGCTGGGACTACAGGCACCTGCCACAACGCCTGGCTATTTTCTGTTTTTGCAGTTCGGCCGAGGCCGGGTTTGAACCCGCTGCCTTCGGTATATGGGGCCAGCGCCCTACTTGATGAGCCACAGGAGCCGCCCTGACTGAAACTTTTTAACTGGTGCAATCAGTCTGGGCAATCAGTCTTAAGGACAGTCATTTGAGATGGCCCTCACAAACATTAGTTCTCACCTGCGCAGCAACCCTACAGAGCGCGGTACACTGCCACCATGCCATAGATAGAAAACTGGTTACCAGAGATCAGGCATGACTTACCCAAGATCACACTCACTGTTCATAAGAGTCAGATCCAAATCCAGCTAGGTGCAGTGGCTCTCAGCCGTAATCCCAGTGCTTTAGGAGGCTGAGGAAGCAAGATCGCGTAAGGCCAGGAGTTCAAGACCAGACTAGTACAAATAATAAAAAATAAAATAATTCGTATTGTAGGGCCTGATGGTACCCTGGTTTCAGTTACTCTATAGCAGTGGTTGGAAAGTTAAGAGAAATGAAGAAAGTCAGGGGGTGGGGCCCAGCTAACTGTGAGTCGCCAGCCCTCCAGGTGATTCTAATGCAGCTAAAGCCTGAACACTACAGATTTAAGGCAGGGAGGGGGACCAGCAATGTACCACATCTGACTACAGGCCCACAGTACTCAAAAATATTCTGGCCTTTGACTGTCCCTACCACCTGGGGGGTTATTAGAAATGCAGAGTCCAGGGTCCCTCCAAGATCTATGACATCAGAATTTCTGTTAGGAAAATTTAGATGTACAGTAAAAAGTTTGAGAAGTGCTGGAGTTGAGTGAGCCCAGGCTCAGAGTCTTCACTCCTGAGTCTAAGTTCTAAGTTTACCAAATCCTTAGACCTTCCCATCCCACCTGGTTCCCAACTCAGCAGGTAAGATCTTTGGAGCCTGTGAAGTGCGGAGCAGTGCCATGGGCTGGTGCAGCCTGTGCCAGTCTTCACTCTGGGAAGCTGAGGCAGCTTCACCTCAGAAGCCTGACTCCTGCACGGATCCTACTCTAGGCACCAAGAGAAGTCCTGGGATTGTGACATTAGCCTGAGAGTCTCCAGTGAGCGGATGAAGCCAAGGAAGAGAGGCAAAGGATTACCTGGCACAAAGCTGACAGAGACTAACTGGGGACAGAGACTAACTGGGGCTGGAAGTCCCAGGGCGTTGAACTCACTTCTACTACCTCATGAAGGATCTGCCTCAGTCTCCCATGGGGTGCCCTAGCCCTGTCCTTAAGGGCTGCTGGTGACCAGTCTGCCCCCCACCCTATCCCTTACGTGCCCTGTCCACACCCATTCTTCCCATCCTCCTCTTTCCAGTGACTCCTATTTGCTAAAACTTCCTTGCCTGTGGCCAAGACCACCTGAAGCCTGGCTAGAGCTTACAGAAGAAGGGGTCTTGAGAGGGATCTGGGAGAGAAAAACCATAATCTGGAGGACAGAAAGGGAAAGACTGACAGGGAAATCAGAAATGGCTAAGAAAAACCATCCAGACTCAGGCTCACGAGGGGTCCAATATGTTGGCAAAACTACACACTTTGACGGAAACCTGATATGCCTGTGTCTGGGACTTTTAAACCATCAGAATACTTTTCCATAAAGGCCATTTGATATCCAGGAAGGCTTTGGAATTATTTCAGTGGGCTTTGTTGAGCTCTTTATTTTCAACATCAGGAAGTTGTGTTCTGCCAGGAGAGGATTACTTGCACATCACAATGGAACGTGTAAGGTTCCAGAAAAATTTAACATGGCCCCAGCCTATGTGGGACCCTCTTGGACAACTTGACCATCCATCTACCCTGAGACTTCTCTATGGGGTCTCCTCCATCTGTAACTTTTTAAATCGAGCTATTTTAGTTTGCTAGGTTGCTGGTAACAGAATACTCCCAACTGGGTGACTTAAACAATAAAAATAGGGCCAGGCATGGTGACTCAGACATGTAATCCCAGCACTCGGGGTGGGGGGGCAAGGCAGGAGGATAACTAGAGCTTAGGAGTTTGAGACCAGGCTGAGTAGGATCAAGACCCTGTCACTACTAAAAACAGAAAAAATTATCCAAGTGTGGTGGTGCATTCCTATAGTCCCAGCTACTCAGGACGGTGAAACAGGAGGATCCCTTAAGCCCAGGAGTTCATAGTTGCTGTGAGCTGTGATGACACCTCTGCACTCCTGTTGTGATAACAGAGTGAGATTCTGTCTCCAACAACAGCCTCCCAAAACAGTAAAAATGTATTTTCTCACAGTCTGGAGGCTGGAGTCCATGATCAAGGTGTCAGCAGGTTGGTTTCCAGTCAGGCCTCTCTTTTTGGCTTGCAGACTGCCGCCTTCTCACTGCATCCTCACATTATCTTCCCCTGTGTGTGCACACTCCTGGTGTCTCTTCCTCTCCTTACAAGGACCCAGTCCTATGTGATTAGGGCCCTGCTCTTATGACCTCATTTAGTTTTAGTTACCTTCTTGAGGGCTCTATCTCCAAATATAGTCACATTGAGGGTTAAAGCTTTAACATATAGCTTTTGAGGGGGAAATGAATCAATCCATTAACACTAGGGTTGAGAAACTGGAATATAATCACTTGCCAAAATATGGTAAGCAGAGCCTGTTACGTGGTGGATTCTTTCTACCATCAAAAGGTGGAAAAGCTACAGCCCTAAGGAAATCTCAACTTCTGGACTTTGGTTTTTTCCTCTGTAAAGAATGAAGTGGTAGACTCAGCACTCATAGCACAGTGGTTACGGCAACAGCCACATACATGGAGGCTGGCAGGTTCGAACCCAGCCCGGGCCAGCTAAATAGCAGTGACAACTGCAACAAAAAATAGCCAGGCAGCTACTTGGGAGACTGAGGCAGGAGAATCACTTAAGCCCAAGAATTCAAGGTTCTGTGAGCTGTGATGCCACAGCACTCTACCCAGGGTAACAGCTTGAGGCTCTGTCTCAAAAAAAAAGAAGAAGAAGTGATACCAGGAACCCTTTTCGGGTGCTAGATCCCCCTAGATCCTAGTCCTGGATCTGCTACCATCCAGCTGGGTATTGTCAGATACACGTGCCTTTCCATGACATAAAAAGAGGGATTAACTCAACAACAAAAACCAAACAACCCAATTAAAACATGGGCATTGAATAGATATTTCTCCAAACAAGATACACAAATGGCCAATGAGCACATGAAAATATGCTCCATATCACTAGTTATTAGGGAAATGCAGATAAAAACCACAATGAGATACCACTTCACATCCATTAGGATAGCTATTATCAAAAAACAGAAAAGAACAAGTCGTGGAGAGGGCATGGCGATATTGGGACCCTTGTGCATGGTCAGTGAGAATGTAAAACGGTGTGGCTATTGTGAAAAACGGTGTGGCAGTTCCTCAAAAATTAAACACAAAATTACCCTATGACCCAACAAGTCTACTGGAAATATACCCAAAAGAATCAGGGACTCAGACAGATATTGTACACCCATGTTCATAGTAGCATTATTCACAATGACAAAAGATGGAATCAAATCAAGTGTCCATCAAGGAATGAATGGTTAAACAAAATATGGTATAGTATATTCACACCGTGGAATATTATTCGGTCTTAAGAGGAGGGAAATTCTGACACATGCTATAATATATTATGTCTGAACCTGAGGGCATCACACAGGGTGAAATAAGCCAGTCACAAAAGCACGAATCCTGTATGATTCCACTTATATCAAGTAGCTAAAATAGCCAAATTCATTGAAACAGAAAGTAGAATGGGGGAGCTGGGGGAGAGAGAATTGGGAGCCAGTGCTTAATGGGTATAGAGTTTCAGTTTGGGACAGTGAGAAGAGTTTTAGAGCTGACAGGTGGTGATGATTGCACAACAGGGCGAATGCACTTATACTACTGAACTGTACACTTAAAAAGCAGTTTAAATGATACATTTTATGTTATGTATATGTGGTATTTTACCAACAATAGAAAGATAAAATAAAGAGAGGTCCTGGACCCAGTCTAATGTGTCAACCAGTTCCAAAATTCTCTGCCTCTTGGTGCTAACAGAGCCTAAAAGGAGATTTCCTCATTTCCCTCACCAAATGGCAAAATCAAATCCTCAACTCTTTCCAGGCTGTGCTGACCAGACCTGTTTGGGAAACAAATACTCGATCAAGATCTGTGAGTTTGGCAGGACTTTCGTCTAGCCCAGGGAAGACTGAAGCCCCTAGAAAACCTTGCCTTTGCAAGGCAACTTGAGGCAGGTATTTTGTGATCCCTGGAGGAAAAGGGTTTTTAAATCTGTGTTCTTAGACTTACTGTATTTCGGGACTAGGTGAGGCTATTAGGACTTAGATTCAGAAAAACTTGACTCAGGGCCCATCTGTTCAATATTTGGAGAAAATTCATGGGGCGTTCTTAGGCCTAAATTTGGGGTTTTGGTGGTTGTTTAAAAAATAAGTAACAAACAAACAAAACTCCTTCAACCACCATGCAGATGACTGTAGTGTCTTAAAACATACTGCCTTGTGAAAGTAAGCAAAATGTCATCTTCTGCTTTCCTGATCTTTGGACATTCTAATTTCAGATGTCTGCCCTTCAATGAGACAAGTGGCTGTGAGTTTAAATGCCAGATTCTTGATTCAGAATATCCTTAAGGGACTCAAGAGTTTTTGTAACTATTCAAAGAGATGGTTTCAGACTTGGGTGTCCATCTCACCTGGTGCTAATTACAGGAAATCCCTGGCCAGAATATACGCTGAAGCACGTGTGGTAGGCATATGCAGGTTTTAACTGTCCATCTCCTTCAAATGCCAAGGCTAAGGCTGAGATGATCTCCAAGAGCCTCTATGCAACCTGAGGCTGAGGAAAATGATCTCATATACCTCTCTGTCCCCTTTGTGGGAGCCTATTTGGGGTACTCAAAACAGCCTTTCCCAAACAGGGCTTGGTACTCAGTAAATATCTTCTGAATGGACTTAAATGTCATCTTGGATGGTATAGAATATAACATACAGATCAAACTCTCCCAATTCCGAATAAGCTAACTCAAATATAAACCCTTCATCTTCCTAGCTTGGTAAACAAAGAAGAAAAACCCCAAACCTGTTCTTTGCACAAATTAATACACACATTATAAAATCTTTTATATTGCATTGTGTGACCTAGTATTTTTTCATTCATTCATTAATTTTTTATTGATACATAATAGCCGTATATGTGGTACATGTGATAATTTGGTACATTAATAGAAACAAATAAGGGTAATTGGGATATCCATTTCCTTAAACTTTTTTTTTTGTTTTTCAATGGATAAATATATTTTGGGGTTTTTTTGTTTGTTTGTTTGTTTGTTTGTTTGTTTGAGACAGAGTCTCACGTTGTTGACCCTGGTAAACTGCCCTGGCATCGTAACTCACAGCAACCTTGAACTCTTGGGCTCAAGCGATTCTCTTGTCTCAACCTCTCAAGTAGCTGGGACTACAGGCACCTGCCACAGCACCCAGTTATTTTTAGAGATTGGGGTCTCACTCTAGCTCAAGCTGGTCTTGAACTAGTGAGCTCAGGTGATCCACTCACCTCGGCCTCCCAAAGTGCTGGGATTACAGGCGTGAGCACCTCGCCTGGCAAATTTCTTTAAATGTTTATCTTTTCTTTAGGAACATTCAAATTATTATCTTCTAGCTATTTTAAAATGTACAGTTAATTAATGCTAACTATAGTCACTCTGCTAATCTATCCATCAGGTCTTATTTGTACTCATTAATCAACTTCTCTTCATTCCCCCACACCATCACCCTTCCCAGCCTCTGGTAACCTAACCTAGTATTTATTAATCCTGAAAAACAAAGACAATTATAATGAGGGGTTGATGATTAATTAGGAACATCATACCCATTGGCAGTCATTCCCCATTACCCTCTCCCGCAGGCCCTGTTAGTCACCAGTCAGCTTTCTGTCTCTATGCACCTTGGCCTTTGTGTCTGCCTTCTTCCACTTAGCATGTTTGAGAATTCTCCACACTGTAGCATGTATCAGTACTTCATTTGGGTTTACCCACTCCTAGCTAATTTTCCCTTTATAATAAATGACAAATTCAGAACAGGGGTTCTGTATGCAGCACAAACAGATGGGTCACCCCTGTGTGAGACAGTGAGGACTAACTGTAGATACACCCACTGGCCACCTTATCCCTAAATATTGAGCACCCTCAGTCTTGCCACTAGGTGTGTTTCTGAATAATCTCCTCATAAATCAACTTGGGTAAAATCCTTGCATTTTGTATTATACTATGTACTTTCCAAAGCACTTCAATATGTACCTATGTCATTTATTCTCATAACCACCTGGTGAACTCAAAAGAATTCCCATTTTACAGAGGAGAAGACTGAGGCAAGGAGAGGTTGAAGTGATTTGCTCACCTTAGTTAACACTGGAGTTTGGATCCTGATTAGTTCCTTACTCCTATGGTTTAATAATTTCCCCTTTTTAGTGCACATCTGTAAGTTTAAAACTTATCATCTCCCTGAGAGTTTTTGAAATAATCTGTGTATCTTTCCCTGGGCTCACAACAGCCAGTGCCGGCGTCTGATGCCTGCCAGCTGCTGGTCATTTCTCTTCTGGGGCGAGAGCTTTCTTCCGAGTTAACAGTCTTCTTAGAGTCTGTGCCGTCCCCCACTTTAGTTGCTAAGCATGAACCCCTCTCAGGAATTTGGGGATTTATAGTCAGGATTCACAGGCATGAAAACTCAGCAGCAGAGGAAGAGCTAGGCCTTCCTTGGGAAAAACAGGAGGGCTGGCAGGCTGGCTCTGGGTCCAAAATGACCTAGGCTCTGCAGTGGCAGAGATCTGCAGAACTTCGGCCCAGCCTAGAACTCTCTTAGTAACAAGACTCAGCTCTCAGAGAGCAATAATCAGAGTGTTTCTGTTTTGCCATCATCTGCCTAATTTACTGCTACTCAGAGTATATAGAGCCAACGTTCTGAAGTCAGTGCATTAGATGAATCAGGAAGAGTCCATATTTGCCCTGGGAAATTCTTTAAATTTCTCAAAGGGTACATTTTTTTGTGGTTTTATGCCTATAGCCCTATTTGATAATACATACTACATGCAGAATGTGTGGGGTTTCACCTTCAGAAAAACTTTTTGTCTGGCGTTGTCCTTTAAGTCTGCCAATAGGGGATGTCCTTCTTCTATCCTTGAATGAACATTTGGGGCAGCCCCTTGATTTTTTTGTACACAACACAAACTTAACCATTAACCGTTTAGAGTATGCAATTCAGAGACATTTGGTATATTTACAGTGTCATGCTACTACCACTGTCTATCTCATTCCAAGACATAAAGAAACATCATACCCATTGGGAGTCATTCCCCATTACCCTCTCCCGCAGGCCCTGTTAGTCACCAGTCAGCTTTCTGTCTCTATGCACCTTGGCCTTTGTGTCTGCCTTCTTCCACTTAGCATGTTTGAGAATTCTCCACATTGTAGCATGTATCAGTACTTCATTCATTCTAACAGCCCTTTGAGTTTTGCTTACTCTTTGACTTTAGAAAGTCCCAGTAACTTTCCTTGCAAACATTGTCTCAATTCAGAAAATCAAATCTCCAGTCCAATCCACACTTAAGTCTTGACTCAAAAGTAAGTCTTCTGCCCCTCCTCCTGCACAGCCACCTGCAGAAGGCCACTTCCCTTGGGGCAGGTGTTCCTTCTGTCCTTCTCTTCTCCTCCATATTTGCAAACTTCAGTTTCTGGTTTCAGGCCCCTCTCAAGGGAAAGCAGAGAAAGGGGGCTGGCGTGGCGGCTCACACCTGTAATCCTAGCACTCCGGGAGGCTGAGGCTGGTGGTTTGCTTGAGCTCAGGAGTTCACGACCAGTCTGAGCAAGATTGAGACCCTGTCTCTACTAAAAATAGAAAAACTGGCCAGGCATTGTGACAGATGCCTTTTACTCAGGAGGCTGAGGCAAGAGGATCACTTGAACCCAGGAGTTGGAGGTTGCTGCGAGCTAAGCTGACACCATGGCACTCTACCCAGGATTGTAGAGTGAGACTCTTGTCTCAAAAAAAAGGGTGGGGGGAGAAAATTGATCCCTTGACTAGCATTGTGGTAGAATGGTGTCAAGCTCTCTGATCCCACTGGTATTTCACAACCTGTCCTTGGGTCTTTCGCTGTCTCCTGCCAGGGCCTTGCAGGTGCAAACCCCTTGATGTGGATGATGCATTCTGCCCTTTTTCTTGCTCCCTACTGGCTCCATGCAGTCTCTGGGGCATCCCATGCCTTTTCCAAAGAATCTTGTGAGTATAAAGTTTAACTCTCCAGATTGGTCTCTCCTCCATGGGCATAGGATCCCCTAAAAATAACAGAAATTATGTAGACACATTTATATAGAGACCAATGAATGGTTTTATTAATAGACCTATAAAATTGTTCCATTCAAAAACAGTATTTAAAAATAAAATTCTTCCTCAAAATAAAAGTCATATGTTTGAACAAATTTTTAAGGATTTAATTTTTAAGCATTTTAAAAGCAACATTGGCAGAATATTTTTAGTATACAATCAAGTCTTTTAATCTGTTTTATTGCGATACCTCCTTCTAATACTCTGTCAAAAATATTCTTTCAGGTTTTATTTTTTCAATTTGGCCTTGTTATTTTGGATTTTTATAAAGGTACCTGAAATTGTCTTCAAAGTTGCATTTTATTTATTTATTTATTTATTTAGAGACTGGGTGTCACTTTGTAGTCCAGGCTGAAGTGCAGTGGTTAGATCATAGCTCACTACAGTTTGGAACCCCTGGCTTCAAACCATCCTCCCACCTCAGCTTCCCAAAGTGCTAGTATTACAGGATTGAGCCATCACTCCTGGCCCGCAGTTGCATTTAATTGTTAATAAGTTTGAAATTGTTGACACCTTCAAAAAACTTTTCTCTATAGACCATTTTATATATATATATATTTTTTTTTTTTTTTTTGAGGAAAATAGTGATCAAAATTCAGTATCAAAACACCGAGCTCTTTTTTTTTTTTTTTTTTTTTTTTGCAGTTGTCGTTGTTGTTTAGCTGGCCTGGGTCGGGTTCGAGCTCACCACCCTCAGTGTATGTGGCTGGCACCATAACCACTGTGCTATGGGCGCTGGGCCTAGACCATTATATTTTTAATTGAGAAACTATTCTTTACTGGTGCTGAGGTGCTTGGTGAGCTTAAGGATATTTTGCTAAATGTAGAAGATCCTCATTTCTAATTTATTTCACATTGAAATGTATAAATATTTCATTCCAAATGTTTTCACAGACATGTCTCTTTGCCTCCTTTCAAAATACCTTTCTTTGATAAACATTGTTACATGATGAAAAAGTATCAAATAAGAGATTCTGCTTATGATTCTTTTGAATGTTTTGTCAAACTTAGATTGTAAGCCTTTCTCAATTTTATTCTATTTTGGTGCAGAATATGAATTTATACCAGTAAAAATAGAAACTCCAGCAAAAGATTCTCCCCTTAAGTTAAGATTTCCTAAAGCACAATAGTTGATTGTGCTATGCATGCTCTCACCCTTGAATTTGTTCAGTTGCAACCTTGACCCTTTAAGGATAACTCTCCATGCCTTCCTGTTTCCAAGCTTTGGTTTCAATCACTGAAATTTGCTAAAAGTTTTAAAAGCTGGAGTTTTATTTTAGTGCTCCATATATTGAGCACTTTAATTAAATGTTTCCAAATAATTTTTGAACAAAATGTAGAAGAGTCAATTAAAAAACAAAAAGGTTGATATCATTATAAGACTATTGGGCTGATTTATAAAGACTTCTGCAAAAGCTCAAATACTTCTAAAATCTGATTAACAACTTGCAGCAAAGAAAAAAAAAAGTAAGCTACTATGCCAAAGTTTTTTTTAAATACCACTTCAGCTCTTTCACAGTTACACAGTATGTATAAAAGTATTTGTAATATATAACAACTACAATTTCTATTTCAGTTCATATTCGTGCATAGAATATAATGGCTGATTTGAATAAAGTAGAAATTACATGTACATCATAACCAATTCCAAGGTCATTGGAATAGTTAAATTTCATTAAAACGTTTTAATCGTGAAGTTCTGTTTCACCAAAATATATATTTGTGTTGAGACTACAAAAACAATTTTATCTTCAAGTCCGAACATTTTAAATTAACAATAATATTTATTATATTCATTTTGGATGTCTCGTCTTTGGCAGAATGAACTTCCTAAAGCTTTATTTTGATTCCATGAATGGGCTGAAAAATATAAAACTCTTATTAGAGTTAACTGACCTACTTGGAACATCGGATAATGTTGATACCAAATTGGTATCATTTAACTACTTGCAAAGTTGTTCTGCCAACAAAGTCCACACATTAACAATTATCACTTCTCTCTGTACGTGTACAAGAAAGCTTGGAATAAAAAATGAGCAAGATTAATAAGCAGGCATGGTGGAGGGCATCTGCAGTCCCAGCCACTTGGGAGGCTGAGGCAGGAGGATAGCTTGAGCCCAGGAGTTGGAGGTTGCTGTGAGAGAAGCGAACACCATGACACTGTAGCCCAGGCCAGCAAGACTCCGTCTCAGGAGAAAAAAATGAGCAAGATAAATTTTGATTGTGGTAAAATACACGTAATATAAAACGTATCCATTTTAAGTGTATAGTTCAGTGACATTAAGTACATTATTGTGTGACCATCGCCACTCTTCATCTCCAGAATATTTTTGTCATCCCAGACTGAAATGCTACACAGTGGCTCCCATATTCTCTCCCTCCATCTCTGGCAGTCACTGTTCGACTTGCTTTCCCTATGATTTTGATACTCTAGGTACTTCAAATAAGTGGAATTATAAATATTTGTTATTTTTGTGACTGGCTTATTTCACTTAACATAGTGTCTGTAGGGTTCATCCATGTTGTGGTGTATGTCAGAATTCCCATCCTTTATAAGGCTGAATAATATTCCGCTGTGTGTACACACCGTACCACATTGTGTTTATCCACCCTTTGATGGACACTTGAATTGCTTCCATCTTTCATCGATTATAAATAATCCTGCTGTGAACATGTGTGTTCAGTATCCGTTTGAGTTCCTGATTTCGATTCTTTTGGACTTACACCTAGGAGAGGATTTGCTAGATCACACGATAATTCTATGTTTAACCATTTGAGGAATCAGTCTACCATTTGCCACAACAGCTCCATGTATAGTCCCATCAGCAAGGATTCCAAGGGTTCCAATTTCTCCACATTCTTTCCAACACTTGTTATTTTCCGGTTTTTCATAATAGCCATCTTAATGGGTGCAAGGTGATATTTCACTGCAGATTTGATTTGTATTGCTCTAAAATTAGTGATGATGAGCATCTTTCTGTGTGCTTATCAGCCATTTGTATATATCCTCTAGAGACAAGCCTATTCAAGTACTTTTCCCAAAATCTAAGCAAAATTAATTTTAAAGAACAATCATTTGATAATAGACCCAAAAAACATGGTTCACAGAGTAGTATATATGTGTACTTTTCTGTAGGTGCACGTGTTCAATCGTCCTCTTTGAGCATTGTCTCCTAAAAGTAATCAATACGTTTTACAGTCGATGTTTCTTTGGCAGATTTGTGTCTTCTGATTTTCATGCGGTCAACGACTTTGGGCCCATGGTGTGTTGGCAAACATCAACATTTTCTGCTAAGTACATGTTCATCATCATCTTTCTCGAGATACAGAAATGTGGTACTTAAGTTTTTATTAAATATGCATACGAATTTTTTTGAGGGCATATGGTAAAATGTAAAAATCATTACGAAACAATACAATGAAAACTGACAGTTGCATCATATGCTACATGACAACACGACAGTAGCCAGAACAATTCAGGCTTCTCTCTCTCTCTGCCCTGGGATAGGACTGCTTAGCCTGCATTTCCCACACATCTTTTATGCACACCTAATCTACAACTTCTTGTTTTTCCCACTGATACTGTCAACTGGAAGCCTGCTGGCTTTGACCCTTTTGGAGGCCACATCGCAGGCTATTGGCACAACTAGTTGTTGGAATATAACTAGCTGATATTCCAAGTGCCCACAGGGTCAGCAGCACCATATCTGGTACTTTCTCCTCCCACCAGGCAAGACTGGCAGCAGTAAGCTTTCTCGGGTTACTCATGTCAGGGTGGACTTTATTTGGGAGCGCCCTGCATGTTGTCCTCACAAGAGAGCTGGTGGTCAAGCTGTGCAACAGGGAAAGAGAGATATTTCTAAGAAACTTCTGAATTTAACCACAGATTAAAGTGCTCACGTGGTTTACATGAGAGCATAGTGTGAAGCTAGAAGTTTCAACGGAGGTCTACCAAACCCATCTGGTTGGCGTGAATGGAAGTATTATTATAATATACTTTAGGCTTTGTGCCTGTAACTCAAGAGGCTAAGGCGCCAGCCACATACACCAGAGCTGGCAGGTTCGAATCCAGCTCGGGCCTGCCAAACAACAATGACAACTACAACCAAAAAATGGTTGGGTGTTGTGGTGGGCGCCTGTGTTCCCAGCTACTTGGGAGGCTGAGGCAAGAGAATCGCTAAAATCCAGGAGTTGGAGGTTGCTGTGAGCTGTGATGCCACGGTGCTCTCCCCAGGGTAACAGCTTAAGGCTCTGTCTCCAAAATAATAATAATAATAATAATGATAATGATAATATACTTTGCTTAAAAGTAAAATGCTAAACCAGTTGAGCCTCCAAGATGACAGACCTAAACTGGAACCATCCTGGACAAATTAGGGCAGGTGATTGCTTACCAATGGCCCCCAAATGATCCAAGGGAAAATGCACACATCTTTTGCCTGGATTAATTCTGCCTTCCATCCAGCGCCGATTCTCATTTGCTCTTCCACCAAGGTAGTACTAAAACCCATTTTCCTTGTCTTAAAGATTGCCTAGGGAGGAATCAAACTCTAATCAGTGATGGATGCTCTGCAACAAGTAGGCCACAAAAAATAAGCGGCAGGGAACTCACAGACACCTCACTATTGAGTGACACAGAACCAGTCAAGGCACTAGCCTGACAACTAAGAGGACAAGTTCTGGAGTCACACTGCCTGAGGCCCAGCCCAGCCCTACACTCAGCAGCTTCATGAACCTGGAGAAGATACTCAAGTGCTCTGTAAAGTGATGAGAGGATTTGCCTCATAGTATGCACAGTTGCCAGATAAAATTTAAATTCATTAAATTTGAACTTTAGTCCACACTTTTTTTAACTGCTGGGAAACAAAACCAACAACAAATAACTTTTTAGAGTAAGTAGGCCCCAAATTTAATTGAGTATACTGGATCTTTATTTGCTAAATCTGACAATCCCATTGTTGTCACAGTTAGGACAGGGCCTGTAATATAATAACTTACAGAATCAACTGCTGTTAAGACTTCAAGGAACAGCAACCTTATAGCAAAAGGAAAGGATATTGTGAGTGGGCAGGGTCTGAAGTTCTTTCCTCTGTTTCTCCTGTTAGGAGGCCACATGGATCTTCATAGTTAGATTCTCTCAGCCCATCTTTTTCTTGGCTTCTTCCAAATGTCTCCCTGGTGGCTGAAGAATGCCTCCAGCCTCAAGTCCACATGATCTAGAAGATTCAATCCTGTCTTAGTTTGGGTTGTTATAGGAGTAGCTGATGAAAAAAATAAAAAAAGGATATAGGTAAATAGTTTATGTGAGCAGCATCCCAGAAACACTTGTAAGGGAGTGAGAACGTGAGGGAGGGAAGATGGAAGTCAATCGGGGCATTATCTATCATAGATAGATAGATAGATAGATAGATAGAGTCTCACTCTGTCACCCTGAGTAGAGTGCTGTGGCATCATCATAGCTCATAGCAACCTTAGACTCTTGGGATTGAGTGATCCTTTTGCCTCAGACTCCTGAATAGCTGGGACTACAGTGCCTGCCACACACCTGGCTGGTTTTTTCTTTTCTTCCTATTTTTAATAGAGACTGGGTCTTGCTCTTGGTCAGACTGGTCTTGAACTCCTGAGCTCAAGCAATCCACCCACCTCATCTTCCCAGAGTGCTAGGATTATAGGGGTGAGCTACCATGCCCTACATCGGGGCATTATCAAACACACTATCAAACACAATTTAAACTTATCATCGTCATGGGTAACTGAAACTCCATCCAGTTGGGAAACTCTAGGGAGTTATCCCAATAGAGGAATGAGGAAGCTGGGTATTTACCCACTGCCTCTGCTCATCATGGTGAGGTCTGGTGCCAGGATCATTAACACTCTGGCGCTTCTGGCCTTCTCACCACCAGATGAAAGTCCTCAGAGAGCACACAGGCCAGGAAGCCACCCCGGGTGTATATTGGTGAGACTGGACGTGGCACGCAGGGGCCATCAGTATAACTCCTCCAAGCATCTCCAGTGGACTAATCCATGTCTCTTAATTCAAATTTTTAAGGGCGAGGTCTTGATTAGCCCCTGGCTGGCCTTGGGTCCTGTACTGGTCCTCACTCCATTCACCATGGCTAGTGGTCAGGGGCTGCAGGTGAATTATGACCTGCTCCTTCCATGGAGGCTTTGGGCTTGGGCAGTCATCACAGAGACAGGTGGTGATGGCTCTCCATGCGCAACCATGACGTGATAGTGCGCCATGTTTGTGTTTACGTAGGAAGCTAAAAATCTGTCTCTTGAGTCTGGCCCCCTATGGGTCAGGAACCTTCCAGAACAGACCCAGTCCATCTCTGGCTATAGGAAAAGAATATCTTTCCCATGTCTGAGGCTGCATACATGGGACTCCATGCCTTCTAAATCAAACTCCTCAGTTTCTTCCTCTTCTTCATATCGTGCTTGTATTTTCATTGGGTCAGAAGAACTTTCAGTCCAAAAAAGTAAAGGGGAGGGAGGAAGCAGACATGGGGACTTGTGTTCTGAACTGGGCTGAGTGTGGCAAGGCAGGCAAGGCTGGCTAGAGAGGATCCGTGGGGTAGAGGCCTGGCCTTGGTCTGAACTCCCCGTCACCAGTACCTCGGAAGGTGTCACAGCTCCTGTCTGCAGGGAGAGCCACCCAGTGGAGGGGTGAGAACCCTGCTCTGGACTATTCAGGCCATGCCATGTGTCTGAGAGACTCTGGAGTAAACAGTCCTCTGGTGGCAGAGGGAGGCTGCACCACCACCAATGGGATCCCAGAAAGGCAAAGGCGCTCTTGGTAAAGAGAATGTCCCCCAAGAAAGACCCAGATCTAGGCCATTTCTCTCCATGTGGACTCTTGATTAAAGGAAGTTTTCATCAGGGACATGGACTAGGATGAAGACGGACGACAAGCAGGATAAACAGAGCAGAGCCAGAGCAGGAGCACAAACGCCCACGTGTGCTTAACAACCGGCTCTCGTCTGAGTTCTGTCTCTGGGCTTCAGGAGCTCGAACTCGCCCTGACCTTTCTTAGAACCGAACCCTCCAGCGTCCAGCCAACAACCCGGTGCCACTCGCGGGCTTTCTTTCGTCATTAGCAGCTCCTGTATCATCATCACAGTTGGCTTTCCCTTGAGCAAAAGTTACCAGTTCTATTAGTTTCCTGAGACTGACACAACAAGCGACCACACCCAGGTGGTTTAAAGCAACAGAAATACATTCTCTACGATACTGGAGGCCAGAAGTCCAAAATGCTCCCTCTGGAGCTCTGCGGGGGTCCTTCCTTGTCTCTTCCTGCTTCAGGCGGCTGTCAGCAGCCCTTGGCCACAGCAGCTGTGACTGCGACCCTTCAGTCTCTGCCTCCGTCTTCACATTATAGTCTCCTCTGTGTCTGTGTCTCCTCTCCTGTCTCTATAAAGATACTTGTCATTGGATTAGGACCCATGTGGTTAATCCAGGGCAATCTCATCTCGAGATCCTTAACTGAATTACATGCACAAAGACCTCTTTTCCAAATAAGGGCGTATTCACAGGTTCTAAGGATTTGAAGGTGAACATACCTTTCTGGAGGCTACCTTTCACCCATTATACCAACTAAAAAGTCTGGAAAACATTGCCCAGGAAGCATTTAGTGAATTCCCACTCTATGCCAGATTCAGGCAGGGCTCAGTCTCCCTTGCAACAACTCCCCAAAGCCTGGTTGTGTTTCAGAGAATGACTCCATCTCCATCCCACCCTCGGCGCCTGGCTGGCCAGCTATTAAAGTTGTCCTCAGCAAGCCAAGACCAATAGGGGAAGGCCAGGGCTTTCCAAGCAACAGGTCACTTTCCTGGTCAGTTTGGCTGTGGAAAACTGTCCAAAATCAAGGGGTCTGCAGGTCCCTCCTCTCTGAAACTCTGGCTGGGGAGAATTTTCATGGCTTATCCCAGTTTCTGGTGGTGCCAGTCCCATGAGTTCCTCTGCTTCCACTGGCATCACTGCAGTCTCTGCCTGTGATTGCCCCTGGCGTTCTCCCTGTGCTGCTGTTTTCACATCACCTTCCTCTTCTTATTAGGATACCAGTTACATTTGATTAAGGGGTTAGACTGCTTCAGTATGACCTCATCTTAATTGCATTTGTGATGATCCTGTTTCCAAAAAGGTTCTGAGGTACTAGGGGTTAGAATGTCAACATATATTTTTGGTGGGGCCACAGTTCAACACACAACCATAAGCAAAAGGCAACCACAGAGTCAAAATTGGGACGGCACTGGGAGCTTGATACAGAACCCTTGGGATGTCTCAGGCCCAGGCCTACACACCTGATGCCTCTGTGGCAGGCCTTTCAGGTCCCAGGCCCATCTTGCTAGGCTGAGTAGAATCTATAAGTGACCAGGTGGGGAGGGTGGGCCCCCAGCCCTGCTAGGTTGCCCTTATTCTCCTCCCACTGAGAGGGAGGCTCCACTGACATAAAGGTCAATGCCCTTGTGGAGTTGACCAGAGAGTCCTTTAATAAACTCTCCTCCAGGTACCTGATGTGAGCAGGCCCTCTGCTGCCTCCCAGGGCCGTCACCTGTACTCCCTCCCCAATCTCTGTCCCATCTTCTATCACGGTCCCTCCTCCCTCTACTCCAGCCCCTCCAGCCACCTTCCCACGCTTCAACTTCCCCAGGTTCACTCCTATCTTTGCACAGCTTTCTTCTGGTACCTGCAGTGCTCTTCCCAGCACACTGATCCTCACTCTCGCCCCACTGCAAAGACTTGCTCGGCTGTGGCAGGCTAAGTGAGGGGTTCCCTGACCACCCTTCCAAGAAGTGCAACGCCTGCCAGCCCTCAGCACTTCCAAGCCCCTTTGGCTTCTCAATTTTTTTCAGAGCACTTGCCTCCTTTTGGACACTACGTAGCATCCGCATCTGTCATTATATTGGCTGTCTCTGCTGCCTCTAGAATGGAAGCTCATGAAGGTATGCCCAGTACCTAGGATGGTGATGTTACAGGCATTCATTCACTCACGCATTCATTCAGCAGGTGCTAACTGGCACTGCCTGGGCACGAACAGTCTGCACCTTCATCCCCTGCCCCTCTGGTTTCTCTCTCTTTCCTGGCCTCCAGCTCACTGCTGCCCAAACCCTCTGGCCCTGCATTACCATCCTAAGTGCTGACCATCCAGAACCCAGCTGGAGCTGGACCTGAGGTCTCTTTTCCATGGCTAGGATGACAGAGTGACTGACCCCTTCCATGTGGCAGGCTCTCAGGTGAACCTCTCCTGTCTGCCCCCACTGCTATTCGAGGTTGGGCTCCTTGAAACCAGAGACATTTATTTTTCATCATATATATATTTTTTTACTTTTAAAGAAACATTATTATTGCTTTTTTTCAGATAAAAATGTCTTTCTTAAATTTTAAATTAACATGAGTGTACAGATATTTAGGTTAAACGCTGTTTTCATTTCTAAAGTAAAGTTCAAGTTGTAGTTGAGCCCTTCACCCAGGGGGCATGCTAAACACCCCCACATTGTGCACATTAGGTGAGACCCCACCAATCACCCTCCCTCCTCTCCCCTCTCCAGAGTCATTTTTAAACAATGATAATGTCCACCCAGTCAGCGCTTCTGCAGACAGCCCTCACAACTGCTTCAGCTCGCTTCCTTCCAACCCTCTCGTAAATCTGCTGTGTCAACCCCTTTCTGTTCACTATGAGCTTAGCAGCCTCTCACCTCCTCCTCCCCTCCCTCTCCTCTGTCTTCTCCCCTCACCCCCTCCTCCTTGCCTAGGCTCATACGAGATATCAAACTAGCCCTGCTGGTGCCCTTGTATTTCCCAAGAGTGCCTTCTGCTCTCTCTTGTGTCCACAGTTCTCAGTTGTGCAGGGTCAGGCCTAGGGGAGCCCTGAGAGAGACTCTATTCTGTGTTCCTTCCCTTTCTATAGACTGTGCAAAAACCCTTCTCCTTCAGCTAAAAAGTCTCAGAATTCTCATTCTTGGCCTTCCCCATTGGTTCATTGCACTTGCTCACATGGAGCTAAACTCCAGCAACAGGTACACAGATTTTCATCTATTGTGTGTCTTTTTGTTTCTTAAATCAGTTTTCCTGTCACAAGTTTAGAAGTGCATGCAAAGTGTGGGGAAATGGGGAGGCAGCGAGGTGGCCCAGGGTGCTTGAGCTGTCTACAGCTGGGGTCTGGGCCTCTGCCCTGTCCACCCAGCACCCTTCCCTGTTATCTTACTGTTGAACTTCCTGGAGAAGGCCCTCCTGGACTGTGCCTTGGTCTCCTATCCTCTCCTTGCTTGTTGTGCTTGGCACTTGTCTTCCTGGACTTGACCTTGGTTTCCCCTTGTCAATCTTCTAGTTCAAACTCTAGCACACCCTGGGTGAGCCACGTTTAGCAAATGTTCCTCCCAGCTCAACCCTCTTATTCTGCAAACACCCCTCAAGTCCACCCTTCACTGCTGAGGGAGGTGCTCAAGCCAGGCACCATAGGTAGGAACAGATGACATTCCTGAACATGGTGACCTGGGTTCTAGCAGAAGGGGCAGAATAGAAACAGGTGTTATATAACTCTTAGATATACCTCCTGGGGTTTAAAGGTATGGAAAAAATGGGTGGGTGTGTAGTTTATCTGGATGTAGCTTTAATGTAATCCAGAATACAAACATTTCAGGAGCCGAGTGGAGTGGTTCACATCTGTAATCCTAGCACTCTGGAAGGCCGAAGTGGGTCGATTGCTTGAGTTTACGAGTTCGAGACCAGCCTGAGCAAGAGCGAGACCCTGTCTCTAAAAAATAACCAGCTGTTGCGGCAGGTGCCTATAATCCCAGCTACTTGGGAGGCTAAGGCAAGAGAATAGCTTAAGCCCAATAGTTTGAGGTTACTGTGAGCTATGATTACACAGCACTCTACTGAGGGTGACAAAAAAAAAATATCAGGAGAGTTGTTAATGGTCTAGTTTAACTGGATAGATGGACTGGGAGGAGACTGGGGCTGATTCTAGACCTACTCGTGGTGGGGCAGGGTGAGGAAGAGAGGGTGAGTTAGGCCACAAGAAGGGAGCAGTGGCAGGTCTGTGGTACCTGAAGGATACACTGATTGGCAACAGATAGTTCCAGATAAAAAGGGCATGAGGGTCCAAGGCAGTGTTAACCTGGTGGATAACCCAGGTGCAGGAAATACCTAAGAACCCAACAGGTGGACAGGTGGTAGCATGTAGAGTGATAAAGTTCTAGCGATTATGCCTGTGGATTGAGATTAAGTTATTAAATAGTGAGTTTCAGAAAGTTGGGCATGGAATGTCTCAAGTTCTCCTGCTCAAGGGTCAGAAAATTTGAATGCCTTTTGGAACAGGCAGGTTAACATAACATGTAAGACCGCAGGGAGGGGTGAAGATGAAGCCAGCTGTAGAGGGCACATCTGTGGTTGTCACCAGTGCTGTGCCCCATTAGTGCTGACTCAGCTTTCCAGGCACCTGATAGGATTTACCTTCCCCTCCTCCTCTGAAGCTCAGAGAGTCGTGTGACTTGCCCTGGCAATAAAATCTGGGCAGATGGAGCGTGTGTGTTTCCGGGAGGGAGCTTTAAGGGCCAGAAAGCTGTTCACTTGCTCCCTTCCCTTCACTGCAGCAGTGGTTGTGCAAGCACACGTCAAGAGAAAGCTGCCACCAGCCTGAGTCCCTGAGTGGACCCTATGAGCAGAACGCCCCTCTGACACGTCCTTGGATATGTAACATGAACAGGAAATAAGCTCTAGTGTTAAACCACTAAAGCCTAGAGTTGCTTGTCACCGCAGCATAACCAGCTCTCCTAGGAGAGGCCTCTTCCCACATGAATGTCAGGACAGGAGACGTCACTGAAGTCGAGAAGGATCAGGGAGCAGAGCTGAAAGGCCTCCTCTGTGCGTCTGTTTCCTTATCTATAAAATGGGACAACACAAATCCACGAAGTGCCTCCTTTATACTAGGCATGTGTCCAGAGAGCAGGGGGAGGGGTGGGAAGGACACCTCCTCCCTGGGCCCATGTCCCTGAGGCTGGAGCTCTGAGTGGCATCAGTGTCCGGAAGGAGCAGGAAGGAGGAGGCTGAAGGCGGGGTAGACATGAGGTTGAACAGTGGTTTTGAAATAAAAGGTCCTCTCCTCACCTCCGCCCTCTATCCCCTGTTCCCAAAGAAGCTCCAGCTCAAAGCAGGCCCAGCTCCTCACCCTCCCTCCCAGCTCAGCCTCTGCTGACTCCCCAGGCTGCTCAGTGTTCTGTCTG
Organism: Perodicticus potto; assembly: GCA_963574655.1. Lineage (NCBI taxonomy): Eukaryota > Metazoa > Chordata > Mammalia > Primates > Lorisidae > Perodicticus > Perodicticus potto. The sequence continues at coordinate 16,177 of CAUYRH010035096.1, read as the reverse complement.
CTTCCTCCCACCTGGGGTGCCTGGATTTCTTTCCGCCTACTTCTTCCTGACCCTCGGCACATCCTCTAAATCAGAGGTTCTCGACCTTCCTAATGCCTTGGCCCTTTAATAGAGTTCCTGAGGATCGCACCCCACAGGTTAAGAACCGCTGCTCTAAATGTTCAAACAATCCTGAGCCTCATTCTCCAAACACCCACGCACCTACCAAATAACACCTGCAGGCCTCTCTTTTCAAACAGAGAATAACACAGCTGCGAGAAAGGTACGGGCTTTCTGATTCAAAACCAACAGAGCCTGGAAGGGCACCTTGGGAAAAGGAGACACGGGAGAGCAGGGAGGAAAGAGAAGACAGACCCAGGGAACCTCTTGGATGCACGCCCTTCAACTATTTTCCAGTCCTTCTACCCCTCCTCCTGCGAAGGGCTGAAACAGCCAGATAGTCCCCTTCCCATCCTCCTTTGCAATAAAAGTAGAGGTGTGGGCTCTAACTCTGGCCAATAGGCCCCAAAGAGGAGGAGTTCACCAGTGTCCTCTGGGGAAGGTTTTCCTCCCTAACAAAAGGAGCCGCAGAGGTGAAAATGCTCTTTCTCTCCTGCCAGATATTGTCATGCCTATGTGTGATGGAATTGCCATCTTGTGACCACAAGGACAAGCCTGGGACCAAGCTGTTATGCTGAGAAAGTCTGAGTAGAAAGATGGAAAAGAGTCTGAGTCTCTGGCGACTATCACTGAGAAGCGACCCAGAAACTTCTGTAAGGTAGGTTTTCTGGTTATGTATGATAATGTTGATACTTACTGTTTAATCTGCTAGTAATTGGGTATTTGCCCTGTACAGTTAGAAGTATTCTGACGGACACAGAAGGAACCAGCATTAGCCTAATTCCCTGATGTGTGAGACTCTGCTGGGAGCTTTATACAAAGTAATTACTATCATACATTATCCTTTTCTTACACTTTAGGAAACCAAATCTTAGAGAGGTTATGTAACCAGCACAAGGTCACATATTACATGCCCCAGGCAGGACTCTGTATCATTGTGACAAAAATCAAAACAAAACTTATTGTCCATTCACAGGTAAATAGATAAACAACATGAAGTTTATACAAACAATGAAATATTATACATTCTTAAAAAGGAAGAAAATTCTGATACATCCTACAACATGAATGAAGCTTGAAAACATCATGTTAAGTAAAATAAACCAGACACAAACAGACAAAAATTGTACAATATGCATGGAGCACCTACCACATGCCAGGTACTATTGTAAGTGCAGGGACTACAGAGGTGATAAGACCCAATTCCTGCTCTTATGGAACTTGTATTTTTAGTGTGGGGAGACAGGCAGTAGACAAGTGAAGAGAAAAAGCTAAACAAACAAAAACACACACAATTAATTAAGTCTATCCCTTTTCTCAGAAGTCCTGGTAGCTTGGTCTGTACTTTACTTTGGCATTGTTGCCTTCATGCCTTAACCTTCAGTGTTGATGTTCCAGTTTGTATTTTGGGGTCATTTTTATCTCAGGTCTGCATGGAGAGGAGGGGCAGGCCTTCACCAGCGACTGCCCGGAGCGGTGGTTCAGAGTGTCAGGGCTCTGCAGCCAGAAAGTGTGGGAAATCTCAGCTCTGCCTGCTAACCATGTGGCCTTGGCAAGTATCTTTATTTCTCTGGGCCTCCGTTTCCCCATATATAAACTTAGGAACTGGCACTAATCACAGAACCTAGTTCCTAGGGTTTTTATGAGAACCAAATTTTTGTGAGCCTCCCACAATACACACAGTTGGTGCTAGATCAGTGTTCGTTGAATGAATGGACATCCCTAAGCACTTGACAAATTGAGTCAGCTATTCCGCTGCAGGTGGTCCACTGTCACCTGGAAACCACCTACCTGCACACAGGCCCTCCCAAGTGTGCAGGAGCCAAGCAGAAGTGGGCTCCTCGGTGCTTGTTCCCAAACCACCCTTTATGGTGGTGATGAGCTGGCCTGCTCCACCTGTCATTTCAGGAAAATAAGCAGACATTGCCCTCAGGGACCGCAGTGAGGCCAGCTCCACTGTCAGCACATCCCAGAGAAGCAGACAGGCTCCAGGAGTGCAGGATCAGGACTCATTAATAATTAATGCATCACACCCAGGCCTAATCTTTGCCACTGTCTGGAGCTTCATGCTGCAGTGTCAGAATTCAAATCCCATGGCCTGGGACAGCAATTTAGCCTAGCAGAGACTCAGTTTCCAGTCTGGGAAATGGAGGTGCTAGCAATCACCCTTCTGGGTGGTTTGTGCTAGCAACCAGCTGTGGGTTCTGAGCACATTGCCACACCATCATTAAGCCTGGTGGCTTACCTCTGGTGCCTTCTGACCCCAGGGAAGTAGGCTAAGGCCAGCCTGGGAAGATTATTTGCAGGGAATTAGTGCAGGCCAGAGCAGGATTAGGCCAGAGGGCCCACAGCTCCCATCTGCAAAGAACTGGTGCCCCCTTTAGCTGAGAATGAGCACTTGCTGCTCAAGATGTTTAGAAAGGGTTTACAGAGGAAGAATCAGTCATGAGCGAGAGAAGCCCTCTGAGGAGCCGCCTTCCTCATCCGCCTTTAAGGCAGATGTTGCCCTGATCCTCACCCATCCCTCCTCCAGAGCTTCTGCCACTGGGACAACAGCCAGCATGCACCAGTTCTGCAGAAGATGGGCAGGTATCTCTGGGAATGGGGACACCTGGCTGGTCACTGCCCTGCCACTCCCTGTGAGACCTGGGCAAGCTACCTTGCCCTTTAGGGCCTCGTTTTCTCACTTGTGAAATAAGAGAGTGCTGGGCAGTGGCCTATCCATGCTCTTGAGACAGCAGATTCAAATTGGAAGGGAGGAGATTGAGGAGAAAGGGTCAATTTTGGATTCCTACTGGGTTTAAAGGCAACAACAGTAGAGAAAGAGACCAAATTGTCACCTAGCGGGAAATAGAATTCACTGTCGAATGAATAAATGATGGCTGAATGAATGCATCCATGCAGGCATGAAACAGTGAATGTGGATGATATACAGGGCTGTTAAAGAGCAATAGCATTTCCTCCAAAGGACATGGAAATGATAAAACTACTTCTGAGGGTGAATTATATAATCCACATAAAACAGATAAAACCAGAATTATTCAAAGATACTTTAAATAATATGAATACTTAGCTTTCATTGAGGACTTATTCACTGGGCTTATTCCTTGTGTTATGTAACGATAATCTCCTTTAATCCTTGCAATAATATAAAATAGGTAACATTATAACCCCCAAATTACCTATGAGAAACTGAGGCACAGAAATGTCCAAGGCTAACCTTGATGTCTTGCTTCAGAACCCAGGGCTAGTGCTCCCCAGTACTGCCCCTGGAGTTGGAATGGCGCTGAGCCCTAAGTGCACTTTGGCTACCACGACACTGAGGTAGATACTGTTTACCTGAGGCCCGGCCACCATCGTTCCCTCAAGGGTCAGACTCCTCTGCACTCAGAGAGGAGGGAGAAGGTCTGGGCTTCAGCTCTTTGGCTGGTCCAGTTAGAAACCCTCAGGATCCCCCCACCCCGTCCTGTACCACCTCTGCCTGATGCCACGTTCACCACTCTGCTGGCTACTGAGGACACAGAGCTCCCTCTCAGGGTACCAGCAGAGATAGGACTATGGGGCAGAAGCATCTCCCCAAATCCTAGCTTCCCTGCACCACACACAGCCCTGGTCTCAATCCAGGATCCTTACCTGATCTGCAGAAGTGCATTTCTTCAAGATCATTTGGGTGCCAATGTAGGGTTAGAAGACCACCCTACATAAGCCACACAAAGGCAAGCCTTTAATGGGTGAAAATGGCTTTTGCTTATACAGAAGCAAGAAAGCTGGGCTCCCCCTGAAGCATACACACAGAGGCTGTTTGTTCGGAGGTAAAAGTCCATAAAAAAAGTAAAGTATGCTTCCGTTAAGCCCAGGTGCGTAGGGGCCGACAACCCCACCCCTGGTGATACGGATCAGAGGATGATATATGTTTGTCTATACATAATGTCTTGGGGCCTAAAGATTTCTGCTCTGTAGAAAAACAAAGTCATAAATCCATTTTGGGTTAACTAAGTGTGTGCTTGAGGAGTTTCATTCACCAGTCTCCCCTGCAGCTCTTTATGATCTTTATTTAGAGCCTATATTCAAAAGATGATGCATGTCTAAGAAGAATGTGAAAACAGAAAGTAATGTGTTGATTTGTAGAGTGAATGTTTTTCCGGTAGTTAATTATAGTTAGAAGAAGTTAGGTAATGGGAAAAACTATAGATTATAGATTAAGTGTGTACGTGACCACCAATGTATATAAGGTGGCCCAGAATAAAGACAATTTGCTACACGCCACCTGGAGAGTGTGTAGTCTGTTTCTTGTATTTCCCCTAATAATTATAGGTATGAGTCTCTACACCTGGGGCAAAGCTACTGTCCCTCGTGTCTCCGTTCACGCAACACTGGGTCCCACTGAAGTATCAGAATTTCATATAAAACTCTAACAAATGAACACCTCATGACATCAGACTATTCTGTTAATTTCTATATTTCAATTAAGTTCTAACACAGGAAAGTGGCAGTTGTTACTTTTCATTGACTTTAGCATCTGACCTCAGGAACTTTGACTCTGAGTTTTGGCACAAAACAGTGACAGATATTTCTGAATAAACAATTTTTAAATGTTTTTGGCCATTTGAAAAGTATTGCCAACACACTGTCTTAAGGTAGCTGCACAGTCACTTTGTGCTGAGAACCGAAGAACCCTACACCCTACAAATGTATCGCTTCACCAGGGCTAACTACGATTGAAGGATTTACTGTTTAATAAAAAAATTACACAGCAACTCAACTTTTACCAAAGAGCAACTACTACAAAAGGAATGGCAGGGAAAAAACGACTTCACAAAAATACACTAAAAATTTGACAATTTTTTTTTAGAAACTGCCAAAGTTTTAGTGTTTAATAATTAATAGCATGTTCGATCATGTGCCAAGATTCACATCATTTGGTACCTTGTTTAAGATCCTGTGGCTCAACGGGCTAAGGCGCCAGCCATGTACACCTGAGCTAGCGGGTTCGAATCCAGCCCAGGCCCGCCAAACAACAATGACGGCTGCAACCAAAAAATGGCCGGGCATTGTGGCGGGCACCTATAGTCCCACCTACTTGGGAGGCAGAGGCAGGAGACTCGCTTGAGCCCAGGAATTGGAGGTTGCTGTGAGCTGTGATGCCACAGGACTCTATTCAGGGTGACAGCTTGAGGCTCTGTCTCAAAAAAAAAAAAAGATACTATGTAAATGAAGCTGTTTCCACAGTTCAGTGCGGGCTGCAGTCTTATCTGCTCCAGCCCTCCCCGTCCCATCTTTGTCTCTCGTGTGTCTTATTTCCTCATTCTCCACCATTCCCCCTCTGGTTCATTCTCCTTCCTCATGCTGGTTTGTGAAAACCCTCATGCTAAGAGATAGCATCCCTGTCAGCTCAGCAATGTTTAACAGTTTTGGAAGGGCCAAATTCAGTGTTGTGGCCTTGGCCACTGGCTGGATGAATCCAGCAAACAATGAAACATTGTTTAGTGATCTCAAAGGGCACATCCAGGTCAGTCACTGTGTCTATCTGACAAGGTCTATCTAAGGCTTCTGCCTGTGGAAGCGTCCTTGGAAAACTATCCAACAGCCAGGTACATCAGGTGAGATTTTAATCTCATGAAGGGCGAGCAGGGTCATGATATCATCTTGGATGAGTTTCCCTCAGCCTGGGAAAGCCTTGCCTAACACAGGAAACTCTGTGCCCCTCAGGGTATGAGCTCACAGCAGGTCCCTGCTGGAGAGGGGCTTCAGCTGGAAGTCTGTTTGGTGTGCAAGGATACGGCACCCTTGCTTGAACCCAGGAGGCCATCTGATCTTTGGCAAAACAGACAAAAGCATATACTGGGGAAAATAATCCCTATTCAATAAATGGTGCTGGTGAAATTGGACAGGAACATGTAGAAGACTGAAACAGGGTCACATCGCTCACCACTTGTAAAAATTAATTCACAATGGATAAAAGATTTAAGCCTGAGGCATGAAACTATAAGAATTCTAGAAATGGAGGTTGAAAAAACTCTTATGGATAGCAGCCTAGGCAAATAATTTATGACAAAGACCCAAAAGCAATCATAGCAAAACCAAAAATAAACAAATGGGACCTGATCAAATTTCAGTTTCTGCATAGCAAAGGACACAATCAACATAGTAAATAGACAACCTACATAATGGGAGAAAATATTTGCTTGTTATACATCAAAAAAAAGGGCTGATAACCAGAGTTCTATAAAGAATCCATGCAAATCAGCAAGAAAAAAATCAAACAAGCCCATTAAAAAGTGGGTAAAGGACATGAACAGAAACTTTTCCAATGAAGATATTCTAATAGTCAACAGTCACAAGAAAAAAATGCTCAACATCTCTAATTATCAGGGAAATGCAAATTGCAACCACAATTGAGATATAATTTCACTCCAGTGAGAATGGCTCTTATGAAAAAATCTCAAAACAAATGCTGGATGGTGTGGAGAGAAAGGAGCACTTATACACTGTTAATGGGATTGCAAACTAGTGTATTCTATGTGGAAAGTGGTATAGAGATTTCTGAAAGACCTAAAAGTAGACCTACCATTTGATTCAGCAATCCCACTACTAGGTATTTACCCAAAGGGAAAAAAGGCATTTTATCAAAAGACACTTCACTTGTTTATAGAAGCATAATTCACAATTACAAAGACATATAAACAACCCAGTGCCCATCAACACATGAATGGATTAATAAAATGTGGTATATGTATACCATGGAGTAATACTTAGCCATAAAAAGTGGTGATCTAGTATTTTTTGTAACAACCTGGATGCAAGTGGAGACCATTCTCCTAAGTGAAGTATCACAAGAACAGAAAAACACCCTAAGTACTCGATACTAAACTGGAGCTAGTCAATCCATACTTACGTGCACAAATGGAAGTAAACCTCAACAGAAATCAAATAGGTGGGATCAGGGGGGAGGGCTTGGGTAAATTCACACCTAACCAGTACAATGCACGCTTTCTGGGTGAAGTGCACATTTAAAACTTTGACGTAAAATGTGCAAAAGCAAATTATGTAACCAAAATGTGTGTATTCCTGTAATATTCTGAAATAAAAAAATAGGAAATAGAAAATGTAATAATTCAAAGAACACTGCAAAGGATTTACAAAATAATGAGCAAAATGGCAACAGAAAATCATACATGTCAATCATTTTCTTGAATGTAAATGGACTAGATATCCCAATCCAAAGACAGAGAATAACTGAACGAATAAAAAAAAGAGAGAACTCAACTATGTTTTCTACAATAGACATATTTCACTTTTAATGGCATACTTAGATGGAAAATAAAGGTAAGAAAAAGATATTCCATGCAACTGAAAATGGAAAGAGAGAAGAGGGAACTATATTGATATCAAATAAAATAGACTTTAAGGGAAAACATGTTAAACAAGACAAAGAAGGACATTTTGTGATGACAAAGGTGTCAATTTATAAAGAAGATATAGCAACTGCAAATATATAGGCCCCCAACATCAGAGCACCTAAAAATATAAAGCAAATGTTAATAAACTGGAAAGAAGAGACAGTATAGTACAAAAATCTTAAGGTCCTTTATTACCCCACTGTCACTAAGAGACAGGTCATCCAGACAGGAAGTTAACATGGAAACATAGTATTTGAACTGCCATTTAGACCAAAAAAAAAAAAAAAATACAGAATATTCTGTCCACCAGAAGTAAAGTACGCATTTCTCTCAAGAGCACAAAGAACACCTTCCAGGATAGATTACCTGGTGGGCCTCAAAAGCTGTCTTAATAAGTAATATCTGGGCAGTGCCTGTGGCTCAAGGAGTAGGGTGCTGGCCCCATATACCAGAGGTGGTGGGTTCAAACCTGGCCCTGGCCAAAAAAAAAAACAAACAAAACAAAACTGTAAAATAAAAAAAAATTCGTTATATCAAGTATATTTTGTGACCACGATGATGTGCAACTATTAAATAAAGAAGAAAAAAAGTTGGAAAACTCGCAAATAATTGCAAAATAAACCACATGCTATTGGGAAAGAAATGTGTCTGAAAAAAGTTGAAAATATCTCGAGACATACACAACATACCAAAACTTATAAGATTCAGCAAAAACAGTTCTAGGAGGAAAGTTCATAGCAATAAATAGCTAAATTTTAATAAATCCCAAATAACCTAAAATTACATATAAAACATCTAGAAAATCAAGAAAAAACTATGCCCAAAGTATGTTAAAGATCAGAGTAGAAAGAAATAGAGACTAGAAAAGCCATAGAAAAATGCAATTGAGAGAAAGTTTATTTTTTTTTTAAGATAGACAAAGCTTTAGCTGGATTAAGAAAAAAAACTCAATGGAATTTACTCAGAAGAGAAAGAGAAAATATTACGACTGACACCACAGAAATACAAAGTGTCAGAAGAGACTACTACTATCAACACACACGAGCCAGCTAAATAAAAATAATAATAATAATAATCTAGAAATAATAAATAAATCGTGTCTATGTCCCAGTGTTCCATGGAAGGCAGAATTTTTTTTCAGAATATTATGAAGGTACAAATGTTTTGGTTACGCAAATTGCATTTGTACTGTTTGAGTCAAAATTATAAATGTGCCCATCACAAAGATAGTGTGTATTTTACTCATTAGGTGTGATTTTACCCATCTCCCTCCTTCCCCCGCCACCTCCTTGATTTCCTTTGAATTTTACTTCCACCTGAGTGTTGATTTAATTAGTTCGAATTTAATAGTGGGAACATTTGGTGTTTGTTTTTCTTTTCCATTTTCTTTTTTTTTTTTTTGAGCCAAGAGTTTCGCTTTGTAGCTCTTGGTAGAGTGCCATAGCTCACAGCAACCTCAAACTCTTGGGTTGGACAAGAGGATTGCTTCAGCCTCCCAAGTAACTGGGGCTACAAGCGTGCATCACCATGCCCGGCTACACTTTTTTAGAGACGGATTCTCACTCTTGCTCAGGTTGGTCTTGAACTCCTGAGCTCAAGCGATCCACCTGCCTCAGCCTCCCAGAGGCATGAGACACTGTGCCCAGCCTGTTTTTCTATTCTTGCAATACTTCACTTAGAAGTGGTCTCTAGTTTCAAGCAGGTTATTACAAAAGATACTGGATCATGTGAATTTATATGGTTCTGAGTTCAAAGAATACTTAATTTATGTAAGTGCTTATATTTTTCAGCCAATTAAATAGAGCTCATTTATATACTAGTTTTATTAATACCATCCAGAGATAGAAAAAAATACAACTTGCAACATACAGACATATACAGATTTTTATATCTTTCACTCTTAAAATGTTAGCCATATTGTAGGTCCAATAACACAGCTCCAGAGTTTATGAAAGAATATCTCAATACAAATTGTGTTTACTGCCAATGGAATAGGATTACTTTCCAGATGGGTAAAGCGTTTTACTAATACTTGTGGGGAAAACCTCAACATTTGTAGTTTTCCTTATGGAAAAACACTTTTAGAGAGGCAGTTTTTGTGCATGCATCCTTTAGGAGTCTCTGTACACCAATAAAAAATACAATCCATTGTTCTATTTTTGTTTTTCATTTGGGGGTGTATGTGTATGTGTGATGTGTGTGGCGTGAGGGTGATGTGGTGTGTGTGTGATATGGTGTGTATGGATGTCTATGGTGTGTATGGTGTGTGTGTGGTGTATGGTGTGGTATGTGATGTAGTGTGTATGGGGGGGTGTGTGGTGCGTGTGTGATGTGGTGTGTATGTGGGGGATGTGTGATTTGGTGTGTGGGTGTGGTGTGTGTGTGGCATGTGTGTGATGTGGTGTGTATGTGGGGGGTGTGATGTGTGTGTGGTGTGTGTGGATTGTGTGTATGATGTGCATGTGATGTGTGTGTTGTATGTGTGTGTGGTGCATGTGTGAGTTATGTGTTTGGTGTGTATGTGTGGTGTGTGTGTGTAATGTGCTGAGGGGACGGGGACATGGTGCGTGGTGTGTTTGCAATGTGGTGTGTGTGTGATGTGGAGGTTCTTTGTGTGTGGTTTTGTATGTGGTGTTTGTGTGTGGCATGGTGTGTTTCTGTATGTATGTGGTGGGGTGTGTGGGAGTGTGGTGTGATGTCTATGTGTTTTATCTGTGTGGTGGGCTGTGTGTGTGGTTTATGCGTTTTAGATATTTTAGAGCCTTTCTTTTCTAACGCACGTTGAAAATGAACTACTTTTTCAAGATTAAAACTTCCCTATCGTGGACACTATAACCCTAAATTGTCCTTAATCAGGGTGATTTCTTTGTCCCAAACTACACAAGTTCCTGGTCCATATTTTTGTACATAAAACTAGCCAGAACACAGAAAGCCTCATGACCATTTGCCCTCTGTGTAGGAGCCCACTCGGTGTGTGTGGGAGTCCCCTCTCTGTCTCCCTCTTTTCTCTCTCTGGGACTCCGCTCTCTCGGTGCGTGTGTGGTGGGGTGGGGGGTTCTGCTTTCTCTCTCTGTGTGTGTAGGAGTCTGCTTTTGGAAAGCATCTGCCTGAGTCTCCAAGTGGGCTCTAATCAGTTTTTTACTATATCCAATCTGATTCCAGTTGGTATGTGGCTAAGGAAATGTTCCAGTGAAGATGGAAAGCTCAAAATGAGAGTTCTTGGAGTTCACATCCAAGAGGGAGCTCACCCTCACTTTCTGGCTATTGTGAGACTACAGTAGGTATTCCTTTGCCTTTGGGTCTCACACCTGACACAAAATTGTTAATAGAAAAATTTTAGATAAAATGAATTTAACGCAGTTTGAGGAAAGAAGAATTCATGAATCCAGCAGCATTCAAAACTGGAAGAGGCAGAGAGAGCTTTGCTCTGGAAGCAGCAGCAGATTCTGTAAACATGAAATAAGGAAAGTGCTTGCTTAGCCACAGCTGGGTACTCACAGTGCACGGGCGTGGTGTGATGTGAGGCCTTATGCCTTCAGCATTTATCCATAGCTTGTAGACTTCAGAGGGACCACAAACCCCTGAAAGCATGTTTAAACCCACATTGTTACCTACCCTACCTCCTTCCCAGGATACTGACCCAGTAAATATGGGCAGGGCCAGGGAAATTGCACTTCTAACCCACACCCAGGCCATGGCGATGTTCTGTTCTGAAGTACTTGCCTCATTTGGGTATACTGTGATTGGAGGCCCTAGTTTTAGAACCACTGGCTGGCTGGTTGACTATTTGTAATTGATTGAGGTTAGGTTTTACTTATTAACCCAGCCATATATACACATACATACATACCAATAGACACAAAGAACATACTCAACATACCATGCTTTGTAGAAGCAAAAATTAGAGAAATCTCAACTGTTAATTGTTAGGCATTGACTAAATATAAGCATGAGTCTTTGAGTTGCAGCCCCTGGGAACCCCCAGCTCTGAGAGGCCACTGTGCAGAGGGCCAAGCTCAAATCTCTCTTTTCCAATTCCAACTCTCCTTTCTCTTTAAAATTAGCAGTGATGTTTTGACCTTTTCCCTGATTCAGTGTGCAGTGCAGAAACCATTCTCAAGCCTCCATCCTGCGGACCTACAAGTTTGTATCCAACTGCAACAACTGCAGGGATATATTCTGCACCTGGGCTATTCCAAGTGTGGTCAGAAATCAAGAATATCACCTTCCCCTTGTAACTAGCAGGATATGCAGATTCCTTGGGCCTGCCCACACCTCTGACTCAGATTCCTAGGGATGGGAAGGCGATGCCTGTGGCTCAGAGGAGTAGGGTGCCGGCCCCATATGCTGGAAGTGGCGGGTTCAAACCCAGCCCCGGCCAAAAAAAGAAAAAAAAAAGAATTTGGGTTTGAACAGGCCTTTAGGGGATTGTAGTCCCTCCGAAGTCTACAATAGCTGCAGATAAATTCAGAAGGCATCTTCTCAGAGAAGCAGCTTCCGTCTTAGTCTGGAAAGAGTATATTATTTAATCTTTGGCTAAAGGGTTTAGAGGCCATGGTGGATCATGGCAGTTTGTCCTTTTGGGGAAACTCTGAGAACTAATGTAGACTTTGCTTCTTAATCGGGCATCCTGAGGCTGGGAAGATTGGGACATATGCTTCTTCTTTCTGATGATGGAGTGTGATCTTCAGACTTGGCCTCTCCTACACCTTCAGGAAGTACCAGCTCTGCTAAAGGAAATCCATTTGCATGGAGTAACTCTTGGGGGAGATGCAGGAGCTTAAAGAAGGAACTGGCAGGGCTGTGCCTGAGGCTCAGTGGGTAGGGCGCTGGCCCCATATACTGAGGGTGGTAGGTTTCAACCCGGGGCCGGTCAAACTGCAACAAAAAATAGCTGGGCATTGTGGTGGGTGCCTGTAGTCCCACCTACTTGGGAGCCTGAGGCAAGAGAATGGTTTGGGCCCAAGAGTTTGAGGTTGCTGTGAGCTGTGATGCAACGGCACTCTACCCAGGGTGACAGCTTGAGACTCTGCCTCAAGAAAAAAAAAATTAGAAAAGCAATGTCAAGGCAATTGAAAAAGAAACCTATATTCACAAAAGCTAGAATGTTATTCTCCGGCCTGGTGTTTTCAGAAAATTTTTGGCAAGCACTATTCTAGGTGATTTGGGCTCATTCTCACTCTACAAGGCATCTGGTGTTCCAGAGTGTCTTACGCTTTGATTCTCCATGCATCCCCCAGGGGTCTGTGAAAATGCAAACTCTTTTACCAAAGGTGGGGAAGCCCTGTGTTTTAGAAGATGCTGCTGCTGTGGATGCCAGGACAACTCCACATGTGGGGCTAGAAGTCTGTTCTTCAACAGCCAGTCTGCCATGGACCAGAACAGATGAGTGTGCCCTTCAGGGGCAGTGGCCACATGTGCCGGGAGAGGGAACTGAGGCCCGGCCCTGCTCCGTTGTGCACACAGGGAAACCCCAACCTCTGATTCACTCAAACCTCTGGTCACATGGGGCACGAGCCTGGAGAAGGCAGCTCAGGTATATCTTACTCATGCTCCTTGGAAAGCCCAAAAGGTTGGAAGGACCCCACCCACCTGATCCCACCAGCAGCTCTGCTGGGATAATCTGCACCAACAGTCCAGGCCCTTACCTCCAGAACCACAGCATGCCAATTTTCTTTAAATGCTAACATTTAATAACCTATTCAACACAGTAAGCCTGTATGGAAAAAAAAAAGCCAAGCCATAAGACCTAGATGCATGTAAAACAGAACAAACAAGCTTAGAACTGTTCGTCTACTGATGTGTCAGCTCCTGTGAATGGCTGTGTCCACAGAAGGAGTCAGCAGCACGTGGCCAGGCGTGTGGGTGTGTCCCACTCAGGGGAACCCCACTGAGCAGGTCTTTTTCAGGAGTTTGAACCATTTGATCCGAGGAATGGTGCTGACAGTGAAGAAGCAGCTGACCGTCTGCAGGAATAAGCACAGGCAGGGCTCAGGGTGCAGGAGGCTTGAAAAGCTTGTGGCTCACACTCTGAGCTGAGGGTCCACCTCAATCTTGCTCATTCCCAGGGACAGTAACCAAGAGAAGTGACTTTGGCCTTAGGGTCTGACCACCCGGCCTAAGCCCTGGAGGATCCTGAACAGTGTCCAAATCTGGAGCCCACTTCTATGCCTGTACCAGGGCCTGCCCTCCAGCCAGTGGCCTCCTGGGGAAGCCCAGGCTGTCCTGGTGTGATCCACGGCCCCAAGAGTGGCAGGGGAATGCTTTGTCCCAGCAACAGAAGCTCATAGCTAACCTGTTGATCTTATAATAAAGCGGTTAACTAAACACAGGAGGGCTGTCCTAGGAGCCATGCCTCATGCTGAGCTCCTTCCCTACCACAGGTGCTTCCCGAGCCCCAGCAGGTTCCTTCTCCTACAGGCAGGTGGGAAATGGGTATGAAATCAGCAGCAAGGACATACTTTACTTGAGTGCAGGAAAGTGGGGCCCCAGGGGGACCAGAGCAGTCTGAAGGCCATGTGGCTCAGGTGAAGTGATGTAAGCAGGCAGGGTCAGGAGACTCAGACTAGCTGCGGATAGCATGTGGAAGCCTGAGCCTGGCAGAGCTGCTGCCAGCTCTCCTTCGCCATCTCCAGAAAAGACTTTGTCAGCTGTGCCAGAGCCCCCACCCTGCCCCCATGCAGCCTGCACAGCTGCATAAGTGTGGGAAGCTGGTGTCCAGTCTTACATTGTTCATCTTTGGCCTTTCTTGAAAGGGGCAGCTGTCAATGTCATCCTCAAATCTCCCACACCATGTTCGGCGCAGCTGCAGTTTCATGGAGAACACCATTCTGGGATTTTCTTGCTGTACATAAAGAGGATAAAGTGGACACTCCCCTCTTGCTTCCCCTAAATAGTTGGTAGGGATGCCATCAGTGTGGGGAGAGGCGCGAACACTCTGCTCCATTTGGAAGCTGTCCCTGGAGAAACCTGGGGGACCTTCTCTGGATTGGAGGAAGTTAAGTGGTCACAGTGGGTCCCTGGGGAGACACAGGGTGCGTCATCCCCCTGAACACATCCCCCAGCTCCAGCCCATGCCCTCACTCTACCACCATGGCTCCACCCTCAGGAGTCCGCACCTACAGCTGCATTCCCAGAGGACAGGCGCCAGACTGAGGGCCTCCAAGTTGGCTCTCCAGGAGTTCTCAGGAGAGGCAGCCTCACCTACAGCATGTGTCAAACCTTTCCCTAACCTCCAGCAAGAACAATACCACCCAGTGCCCCCAACACAGTAGAGGGAGTAGGGGGAAGCCGTGTCTCGGTGCACAGTGTACTCTGACATTCTGCTCCCCTTCCCACTCATTCTATTCCCTCTAGTCTGTACCTCCCTCCTGTCCTGTCCATTTCTCCGATCCCAGGCTACCTCTGGGGCTGCCAGATCCAGAAAGACACATGGAAGGCTGCAGCCCAGACAGCACAGGGCTGCAGAACCTGCCAGGGTGCTGCAATGTCCTCAGAGGCTAAAGCTCTATACGGGGCAGGGTTCCTCTATCCTCCTTTCAGGGTCTCCATGCTGAGAGAGAAGAGCAATGTCCCCCCACTGCCCAAGCCAGAAGCGCACCTTCGGGAGAGCATCTCCCTGTTCATGACGGCAGCCTGTGGACAGTGCAGCCCTGAGTCCACTCAGCCCAGAGGAGGCACTCAGGGTTCAGAGCAGAGTTCCAAGGGAGAGTGTCAAACCACATTCATGTCACCAGTGCAGACACACCAGGGAGCTCAGAGCAGGTGGACCGTGGCAAAGAGGAAGTGGCCAGACAGTGGCCTCAGGACAGATGGTGGCTCTTTATTGTTACTCAATCCTTAGTTCTCTCTGTCTCTCTCTGTTCTTTCCTCTCTCTCTGCATATGTGTATGTTTGTTTTTGTATTTTCATTTTTATGTACTTTAAATATTCCTTGGTTTATCTATATGGTTATTTTCTCTTTTTTTTTACTTGGGAAGTTCATCTCCTTCGTGGCACTTATTCTGAAGTCATTCTTCAGTGAAACGATGTCATAAAAATCATGGAGATCAAATAGTATATCTAATCTTGAGCAGACATTTACCTAATTTAAAATAATCTCTAAATTAAATATTTTCTAAAAACTGAGACTAACTCAGGTTTTATTTTACCAAACTATGGACTACAAATGTTCACCCAGGATTCCCTGACCAGGTCCCATCTCACTTAGCAGCAAGAGGAGGTCAGGCCGGGAGAGCTACCCACCTGCCTGTTCCTGGAGGGCTCCTGCCAGGAGCTCATGACTCGCTCCAGCCTGTAGGCATAGTCATCCCCGCTTTGCTGGTTGAATGTGTGCAAGACAAACTTCACTGTGGTGGAGAACTCAGGATCGCTCAGTTTTTGATTATCAGTGATTTTTTCCTCTTCAGAACACCAGGGCTGGGTCGGCAGGAGCTGGAAGCCTGAGACAAGCAGCAGCAGCGCCCAGGGCAGAACCCTCGTCCACGGCAGACAGGACATGGTGCAGGTGCCCAGGCAGCCCTGGCTTTGTCCTCCCCGGCACGTCTCTCACAGCAGCTACAAGGCTCAGGTCTGGCCCTCACACTCACTTGCTCAGGCACAAGCTCCTCCCTCTGGGCCTCATCTCAGCCATCATCCTGTCCCTCCCACACGTGGTCTCGCCTCCTCCAGACAAAGCT
>CAUYRH010035094.1:0-38678 GCA_963574655.1 Perodicticus potto | reverse complement strand
CTTTATATAGTGATTAAGAAAATGCTATGAGGGCTATCTCTCACAGTACGATCAAAATGTTTCTGATTGTATATGAAGCACATTCTGCCCTATGATTGCACCAATGTACACAATTATGATTTAATAAAATTATAAAAAAAATTGCTAATTGCTTTGTATGCATTAAAGAGAGACTGGGGCAAAATATCTTCCCAAAATTCTTATTTCAAGATTCAGGTAAACAATGGATAAGCTAAATCCATGTAGAACTTGAATTTAGAAAATGAGGTTGCCACATATACAGTGTCATGAGATTGGGGTAAAGAACAGAAATACTTGCAACTTTGAACACACTGGTTTTGACATGTCTGCTCTAATTTTTACATAAATTACTAAGATAATTCTCAATCTATAAAACAGGATAATTCAATGGAGTAATAACGTATTATAAGCCAAAATGACTCAAAAATTTAGAAATTGTCTGAAGGTGAATTAAAAAAAAAATAAGAGAACTTGGCTATCACGTTGCCATGTGTGGGAAATCATTTTTATTTTCTATCTTTAATCATTTCCTCTTGTATGTTTTCTTATGAAATTATCTTAATTATCCAAATCCAAATTTTGCTTGCTTTCCAGACTGAAAAAAAAAAAGGTAAAAACTGATTGGCTGGTTCCTTTCAAATGATAGTAGCCACGTGACACAATTCTATTTCATAGTGTTTAAGAAAGTGTGTATCTTTTGAATGGCGATTTGAAGAAAGCTAAAGAGAAAGGCAAAACTCATTGATAAAGAACATTGATCTTCATAATTTTCTCTTACTCTACCCTGAAATGTTAAAATAGTTCTAGAGATGTAATACCCAAAAGACAGACACATACTTAGGATTGATACTGTGTGGTAAAACAGAAGAAGCGAGGGTAAAAGAGGTGGATTTTTCTTCAATTTTATCTTTTGGCTTCATCCTTTTTTAGTAGTTCCTGATAGAAAATGCATGGTATAAGGGAACAGACCATCTGTTACTCCAGAGTATCTTCATGAGGCTTTTATGCATCCAGCCCACATAGGTCGATGTCATGAAGGCTTGATGTCTCCCTGAATATTGCAAAGTTGAACAAGAGACTAGGTCTGAAATGATAAGGCTCAGAGTTTACCTACACAAACTGGCATGTCTGCCTTTCTTCCTTTCAGGAGAGAGTGAGAAATTGAACACACTACTCTGGAAAGTAAACAACTATCCTCCAGGAAGAAAGGAGAAAGTTTATAGTTTCAACCATCTAGAATATAATACCATGGATCCAGAGAAGATAATTTTCCAGACCTCTCCAGAGCAATACATCATCTCTAGATTCCAGAATGAGTTAGGTTTTTCTTGCTTCTGTTTACGAATTACCGTACATTGGGTGACCTAGAATAACAAAAATTATCTTATCATTCTGTAGGTCAGAGTTCTGACCCAGGTCTTAGTGGGCAAAAATCAGGGTATTGGCCAGGTTACAGTCTTTTCTAGAGATTCTGGGGAAGAATTAGTATTCTTGGCTTTCCTAGCTTTAGAGTATTCCCACATTCCTTGGCTGCCAGGCCTCTCCTACATCCCAAATCTGTAATGGGTAGTAGAGGCTTTCACACATAGCATCACTCCAGCCCTGCTTTTTCTGTTGTTCTCTTAACATATTTATTTATTTATTTATTTATTTATTTATTTATTTATTTATTTATTTTTATTGTTGGGGATTCATTAATCTCTTAACATATTTAAATGCCCTCAAGATCATATTCAGCTGATCCACGTAATACAGGATAATCTCTGTATTTTGAGATTATCTGATCAGAAACTTGAATGTCATCTATTTTTCCCCTTTTTCATATAAGATATCATAACAAATTATAGAGATTAGAAAACTGACATCTTTGAGAGGCATTAGTGTGTCTACCACCCATGATACCTTTGCTATTGAGTTTAGAAAGCCCAGATTGTAAAGGAAGGTGAAAACATTCATGGAGAATGCTTTCCAAGAAATCAGCATATAGATGCTTTATGAAGTTATAAAAAATGATGTCAGTTAGGGACATATACGTGTAATTACTGATGAGATGGTTTAATAGAAGGCTTTACAGAGATAAAGAGGATTAGAAGAGAGTCATCCAAGGGAAGAAATGGGCTGTGAATGTTAAGGTTAAACAATAGGGTGTGGTCTTTTAGAGCTAAACGAAAAAAGTAATAGAGGATGCAATGCTTGAGGGCCTCAGATGTTGTTAAGTAAATGTGGTTTGAGTAACGACCATCAGAAAGATATTGTTTAATACAAGACATTAGTACAAGCTACACCCTTTGTAGTTAATGTCATTTATTTCATATTTCTTATGATATAATTATTTTCCATTAATTTTTACTTGTTTTAATAAGAAACAAAGAGTAAATTAAAATGTTGAGCAACCAGATCTATATTGTATTTCACATTTATATTATAATCCAATTTTTTAATTACGTCTCACAATTTACAAATAACATAACAATCCCGTGAGGATAATAACACATCGAAGTGTTAATAATTGAGAATCATAAATAAGGCTTTTAAAAAACAAATCTCAACTTATATTTCATACAATTTATAATTATGATGATGTAACAAGAAAAAAAATGTTTGAAAAAGGGCAAAACGTGTTAAGAGTTGTCTCTTTAAAAGCTTTTGTGGTATTAAATCCTGCATTCCTGTCTGAGGCCAGTAATCAAAGGGGCAGAAAAATGTTCTTTTTTCTTCATTTCTAGTATCTTAAACCACAGGAGACGGTTCAACAGAACCTCCAGATGTCACAAGATTATCTTCTCTGGAAATAAGGTCAACCAAAGCCACCAATAATAGTTCAACAATAGCCGAAGCCATCACATGTGACACTGATCAGATAGACCTGAGCCCAACCTCTGAAAATAGCCCTTATAATGCCCTGTATTCTTCTTAAAGTTGGACAGCAGTCTTTCAAGATGCTGGTTTGCCACCCTTCCCATTTGCCAGAAAATTATTGAACTTCTTTTTCTTTTCCTCAAACCACTTGCGTCATTCTTTATTTTATTTTCATTGATTTAAATTAAATTTAGGGATGAGTAGCAAAATTTGGTGTGCCTGGGTGGGTTCATCAGTACTCTGGTGAAACAACACCCCATGAATGCTGCCATGGCTGAAAGACAGAAGGAGGGTCAAGTCATGAGGACTGAGGTATTATATTATTTTGATGAGAGAGAGAGGGACAGCCCCAGCAAGCGTAAGAGCCTGTTTAGCTCTAGAGAACTCCTGTCTCTCCCTCCCCAAATTAGATGCAACTCCTTGTAACCTGAATCTCCTTGAGGAAAAGGAAACAGATTCGGGAAGAGTCACAAAACTTCAGACCTTTTGGCAAGTTCCCCAATGTGTACACTGAGATTTGTAACTCCACCCAAGGTTCACCTTCCTGCTTTATAGTAGGGCATTTGTGATGCTATAGCTGTGAAAGTCACAGTTGAGTGGAACTTGGGAAATGGGGGTATTCTTCCCCTTTGGGGTTAGGAGAAGAATATGATTCTCTTTTGTACAGTTACCATTTGTTTGATAGGCCTTGACATTGAGATCAAGATTGTTTGTGCTGAGAACTCTTTATACTGTCTACTTGTCAACTTGTATTTGTTGTTGTTTGTGAGTTTTGTTTCAACATAAGAGCTTCTTTTTCTATTCATTTTGAAAGTCCCGTGGGGAGAATCTTGGCTGAATGGTCAACTTACAGGTATAAGACTCAGTGTAAAAAGGAGAATGGCATTTTATTGTGATACTGCTTGGCCAACATACATGCTGGAGCGTGAAGAAAGTGGTCATGAAAGGGAACCTTAAATCATAATACTGTCGTACAACTGTAATTATTTTTTCAAAGATCAGGTCAATAGATGAGATCTCAAATATACAGTCTTTCATGTGATTGCATAATAAAGAGGTCAAAAGTCCTGGGAAAAAATAAATGGCACAAAGGAAACTTACACCCCCAGTGTGTGAGGATAGTAGTAGACCTCAGGTGATAAATTTGAGGAGGAATGAACCAGGTCGGATTTCAGGAGCCCTTTCAATCCAAACCTCACAGAACCTACTTCCCTACTCCTGGGTTTCCTATATCCACCACTGCTAGTGGAGAGGCCCACAGAAACTAAAGATGCAACTGGAACTGATTCTTCAGCCCTGCACCCACCTGGTTACGACTCAGATGTGAGAATGGTCTCCACTGTCACGACGCATCTGGGAACTCAATTAGGACAGAGGGCACCCTTAGCTTGGGTAATTTCTATCACAACTATATCTGATAGGGATTATGAAGGCATGAGGACAGTCAGTAGTTATTCTTGGAGTTACCAATTCCAAGTAAGTCATTTTCTACCTCTGACTTATTGAATTGGAATACCTCAAAACTAACCTATGTAGAGGAGGACACTCAGAGAATGACAGAATTGCTCACATCTGTCATTGCAATGCACGTCCCCATTTGGCAGACACACAGATAGCACAGAATATATTATATCCTGCCAGATAAGCAGGCAGGTGACAGATAAGGCCAAAGAGGAGGCACAACCTCTGTGGGGAGGGTCCCGTCACACCCCAGACGCTAATGTGGCCATTTAGACAGCAGAGCCAGAACGGGATCCTAACGTGGATGCAGACGATCTGAGAATAAATCATTACCAAAAGTGGATTCTCGCAGGGCTCCAGAGGGGCAGAAGAGTTTAAATAAGGTCCAAAAATTACAACGAAAACCAGATAAAGATACCTTTGAATTTCTGGAAAGCATCTATCAGAGAAGAACCTTTTCTATACTAAATGCTAAACTAACTTCCCTTGGTGAGGACTTGGTGGCGATGGTCAGGGTAACAGTTAGACTCAACAACTACCCATGCTCCAACCATTTGCTTGCCAACTGGGAAAACGAGAGTTCAGACATCGTTTCTAATAAAAGCCAGACTGTCCAATAACCCCCCAGGCTGTGATTTGTGATGCAAGATGAATACCCAAATAACTTTGTCTCCAGAGAAGCCACAACTCCACCTACAGGTTCCCACCTGAGCATTTTTTTCCAGTTTCAATGTCTACTCACTGACAAAAAAGAAGAAACAAACTCTTCCCTCGAGGTCTACCCAAAGTGACTGGAGTGTTGAGTCCCTGGAGTGTGTCATAACAGCCACACTAATTACTGTTACGGTAAAAAAAGAGGCCATATGCCCACTTAAGAAGCAATACCACTTCAATAAGGAAGCAGAGGAAGGAATTCAATCTATATTGAACAGATTCTATGGTATGGACTACTTTGTTCTTCTTGATCCCCTTATATTCTCCAAGTATACACTCTAATCTTATATGAAGTCCTGTACTAAAGAGTGTAGATTCACACAGAATCTGAGTGTCATTAATGATATTGTACAAGGCATATAATCTATTGTGCCAGCCCATGTACTCCTTTGACAGCAGCACCAGATAAATATGAAAAGGGCTCAGTACTGGACTTAAAAGGTGCTTTCTTTTGGATTCTTTTGGGAAAAAGAAACCAAATTCTTTTTGTATTTGTAGGGCTGGATCCTGAGATTACCTCACAGGGATGATGGCCTCTGTTGCCTTAAGGGTTTAAAAACTCTCCCACTCTGTTTAGTGAGAGCTTAGCCAGAGACTTGCAGAACCTGCAATTGGATGAAGGGATTCTGTTACAATATGTAGATTATTTATTTATATCCAGCCCTGATTATGATCACTATGTCCCAAATGCAGTGTCTTTCCTAAATCATCTGCCTCCTCCATGTGACTGAAAAGTATCACTCAAAAGACAGAGATTTGTAAATAGAAGGTGACTTATTTGGGATTCCAAATAAGCAAGGGAACCTGCAGCCTAATGTCAAACCCAAAGCAGTTTATCTTGAATATTAAGGTCCCCAAAATAAAAGACAACTGCATGGGTTCCTGGGAATGTCAGGGTTTTGTTGCCAAAGGTTGGGCTGATCACAAAGATCTTAAAGGGACAGAGGTGGAGCCCCTGTTCTTCACCACAGTCAAAATATCTTTGAAAAATTAAAGCAGAGTCTTATGAATGCCCCTGCTTAGGGGGTGCCTAAATTGCAGAAAGAATTTAAATTATATGTTCATGAAAAATAAAAAATGAGCCTTGAAGTCTTATTACAGATTCTGGAGGACATCCACGGCCAGTGGGTGGCACACTTGTCAAAGCAACTAGACAAATGCCGTGTGAGGCACCTCTGTCCTCTGGGAAGCACCAGCTATTTGACTTGTTACAGAGGCTGAAAAATTCATGTCAGGATAACCTGTTGTAGTATATGCCCCCACCATGTTCTGACTTTATTACTACAGAAGGGGGATTAATGGCTGACCACGGGAAGGCTAGGAAAATACCAGACCGTCCATTTGGATAATACGAACATTAAATTAAAGACTGCGTCTACTCTCTCTCTTGCCCACTCTGTTGCCAGCTGAAAAGAATGAACGTGACTGGTTAGAGATTCTGGAGACCTTCTGCTCTAGCAGGATGGCTGTGTTAGATCAGGCGATGCCAGAGCCAGATTGGGATCTTTATACTGACTGGAGTAGCTTTATGGAAAGTGGACAGTGAAGGGCTGGATATGCAGGGTCATAGAACAAAGGGTACTAGACACAATGGCTGAAGACAGCAAAGAAGTGAAAACAGAAAATGTGACAGAATTAGTGAAAAGATTTGAGCAATAGTATGTCCACACTGCTGTTCATTCTCCCATTGCTCCAGATGCCTATAGGGAGACACAAACTCAACCTTAAGAAGCATTCAAACTCGAGGGTGAAAAGGAAGGGAGAGAAACTCTTGTCTTTATCTACCTATATTTGGGTTGCACTACAAATTTGTTTTGAGGAAATTCATTCATTCATTCATTCATTTGAGGGATTTAAAGAAAACTCAATCCTTAACATAATGACAATTTTCATAAATTTAAATATTTTTATATTCCACTCATGTAAATAAGCAAAGAATATATACAACAATCTGACTTCTTAAATGTATACAAATACATTTGTATATTTGATATGCAAAATATATGAAGGGGAAATTATTGTCTTTAGCTCTTTCTCATCTATGACTATGGGATGTTTCTATTTATGAATGTTTATTCTTCTACAGAGTCACTGATAGGACAAACATAAAACATACAGAAAATTAAACTTGAAATTGCATTTTCTGTTTCACATTTTATTTCCCTTGTGTATGTACCAAAGGTAATCTTTAACTCTTTAATTTTTATTTCTTAATACACTGAAAGTTTTGTGTAAATAATCATTACAGAGTCTAATTTTCAGCCGTATTTTGATAGGCTTCCCTGATGAAACCTCCCAACTTAAAAAAAATATGATTGCGGTTAAAACACTTATTTTCCTTCATAGAAAAATTGCAGAAATCCCAGATCAAGCAAACCTAAGAACCTTGTGAGATAATACAGTACCAAAGCTAGATTTTGGTCTAAGGGTGTCCGTTGAGCAACCGAGAACAATAAGCTTTCACCTGGGTAGCAACAGTGGCCTGGGAGACAAGAGAAAAACTCTGAAAGTATGTGAACTCCTATAATGTAGATCCACATGCACCTTGAAACCTAAAGAGATACATTAGTAGTAAACAAGAAAGAGGCCCTGGTGCATGGAGGAGAATCTGAAGAAATTTTTATTCCCTTCTCATCTAGATGCTATTTGCAAGAAAGAATCTTATGAGAAATTTCTAATTTTGAATTAATAGTGCCCATACTGATCTAGTCTGCGTTTCCTGTGTAGTCTGAAAAAAACTGCCTGGAAGTATTTTGGTTGCTTTTAGAGTGGTAATACCACTAGGTGACTAGCCAGAATGAGTAAGAAATAATGTATATGTACATTTGTTATTCTGAATCTTCTTATCATTAAGATTTGTGCATTTGGGGTGGTGCTTGTGGCTCAATGAGGAGGGAGCCGGCCCCATATACCCAGGGTGGTGGTTCAAACCCGGACCCGGCCAACTTGCAACAAAAAAATAGCCAGGTGTTGTGGCTGGCACCTGTAGTCCCAGCTACTCAGGAGGCTGAGGCAAGAGAATCAATCACCTAAGCCCAAGAGCTGGAGGTTGTGTGAGATGTGATGCCATGACACTCTACCAAGGGTGACAAAGTGAAACTGTCTCAAAAAAAGAAAAGAAAAGAAAAGAATATTTGTGCATTTTAATAAATGTAAAAATGTAAAAATTCACAAAGTAAAAAATAGTTTTATTATGTTTAAAAAAATAAATGAAGCACTTATGAATAATAATTTGGACAAGCAGATTTGGAATAGTTGTCAATAGAGATTCTAAAAATAAAATATACAATGATCAAACTTTTAAACTGCATAGGTGGTTTACTATGCATAATAGTAGATAACTGGATGACAGAACTAAATAAACAAATGGAATTTAATCCAAAGACACAAATAATTGGGAAATATAAAAAATATGTGTTAAAAGGTAGAGTGTGATGATCTGAAGGATATTTAAAAGACACAAATAATTGGGAAATATAAAAAACATGTGTTAAAAGGTAGAGTGTGATGATTTGAAAGATATTTAATGTTCATCCAATATAAATGCAACCAAATGTTAAAGAAGAAATAGAAAAAAATAGAAATAAAGGGGAAAGGTGTATTTTTCAGAAATAATGGCCTTGAATTTTATGTAATTATTAAAATGGACAAAACTTCAAGTCTAGGAAATTAAAAAATGCAAGTATGATTAAAAATATCTAGATAGGCAAGGTGTGGTGGCTCACGCCTGTAATCTTAGTGCTTGGGAGGCCGAAGCAGGTGAATTGCCTGAGCTCATGAGTTCAAGACCAACCTGAGCAAAAGTGAGACCATGTCTCTAAGAAAAAAAAAATAGCCAGGCGTTGTGGCAGGCACCTGTAGTCCCAGCTGCTTGGCAAGCTGAGGCGAGAGAATCACTTAAAGCCAAGAGTTTGAGGTTGCTGTGAACTGTGATGACACAGCACTCTACTGAGGGTGACTCTGTCTCAAAAAAAAATCTAGACACCTATAGTAATTATGTAAAAGACCAGAAAACAAGAAAAAGTTTGAAACTCAAAGAGAATACATAAATAAATAAGAAAGGAGGGCAGCACCTGTGGCTTAGTCAGTAAGGCGCCAGCCCCAAATACTGAGGGTGGTGGGTTCAAACCTGGCCTTAGCCAAACTACAACAAAAAAGTAGCCAGGTATTGTGGTGGGCACCTGTAGTCCCAGCTACTCAGGAGGCTGAGGCAAGAGAATCACCTAAGCCCAAGAGCTGGAGGTTGCTGTGAGCTGTGATGCCATGGGGCTGTACCGAGGGCCATAAAGTGAGACTCTGTCTCTACAAAAAAATAAATAAATAAGAAAGTATTAATTGGACTAAGTACTAATTAGCTAAGCTAAATCATAAGGAAATAATATTTTGAATATTTGAGATAGAGTGATAGAGTTATTGTCAACTTAGAAATATATTTCAGACAAATGAAAAAGATTCCAGATGAAACAGCTGAACTATAACAAAGGATGGCAAGACCATCCCTGGTTAGTAAATTTGTAGTTATAATCATTCAAACTTTTATTGAATAAAACAATAATAATGTGAAAGACAGAGGTGCTTTCGTAGTGCTTTAACTTCCTTGATATTATTTATAAAAACTGAGCCACTATGAGAGGTAAAAATAAGACATATATTTTGCAAACTGAGTAAATGTATGTTTCTATGAAGTGCAGTGGAGTAATCAAAACCTGAGTATAAGACCTGCCTGAACTGACAGATGTATGAGAAAGCACAGCAACCGTGAAGTCAGAATCCCAATGCTTCCAAATATTGGAAACTAGAAAACAAAAACTCAAAACACTGAACAAACTTCTTTCTACCAAGAAATAGGTAGTGAATTCTCATGATAATAACTGGCATTGACATTTGAATAAATAACTATAATGATGAGAAGATGGGATAACGGTGATAGACTGTTATACGCAATATTCTGACATTGTGAGTAAAGCATGACCATCAAAATAGAAGGGAGATTAGAGAAACACTATGGAAGGCGAAACATGCTGTTGATTGTTGCACGTGGATTTATGGTAAAAATTGTCATCTTAAGTCTGATGTTAAATGAAAAAGGAGGGGAAATGAGGTGATTTTAATATGGCTGATGTATAGAGGCTGTGCACAAGTTGGCTCTGTATTCTTTGTGCCACCTAACGAGGTATAGAGCCTAATATTAAAGGATTTAAATGTTAATTCTCCACCTCAAAATGAACATGGGAAGTATGTTAATATGTATATTTACTTGCTATGCATGGCACCCCATGTGAATATTCATACCTCCTCATAGAACCTGCCCATCTATTTAGCATAAAACTCTTGTCTTACCATTGTTCCTTCAAAGTGCCTCCTTTTTATCAGCCTAAGGCTTCACTTCCCAGCCAGAAAGTTGCAACTCTTTTTAAGAACCAAAGCCCAGGGTAGAGGCAAAGCTTACTAAATGCAGAATACAAATTTCTTAATACAATAACTAAGAAAATGCCATGAAAAGTATGTTAAACAGTTTGATGAAAACATTTCAGATTGTATATGAAACCAGCACATTGTACCTCTTGATTGCACTAATGTATGCAGCAATGATTTAATTAAAAAAAATAAATAAAAAATATTTAAAGGAGATCAGTATCTTAAAAAAAAAACCCAATAATTTCATATTTATGGATTTTGTGTTTTTTAAGTCAGCAAGATATGCTGAAATATAAGAGACCTACAGAAAATTATTTCCCAACAATTTATATGTATACAGTTGATCATCAAGCAACACAGGTTTGAATTGCATAGATTCATTATTCACAGATTATCTTCTGCCTCTTTCACACCCGAGACCATCAAGACCAACATTTCTTCCCTCTCCCCATCAGCTTACTTGATGTGAATATAACAATGAAGGCCTTTATAATGATCCACTTCCACTTAATGAGTAGCAAATATATTTTCTCTTACAATTTTTATAATATTATCTTTTTGCTAGTTTACTTTATGGTAAGAATATGGTACATAATACATACAACATACAAAATAAGTATAATCAACTATTTTTGTTACTGGTAAGACTTCTGGTCAATAGTAAGCTATTTGTACTTAATTTTTTGGTGAGTCAAAAGTTACACTCATATCTTTGACTCTACCTAACGCCTGCATTGCCGAAAGGTCAACTGTATAACAAACTCTAAGCACCAAAATAGAGAACATATCATTTAATGTGTAGTATATTATTGATGAAATTTGATTATATAATAGGTAACAAAAACCCAGAATGGGATCTATTTACAAAATTTAAGCTATTCAAACCATTAAACTAAAAAATGTGTTATTTTCCCCCTGGATCTTTCTGGCTATTGAATCCAGTGGAATTATAATGCTTATTAATCATAATACAGACATTATAACAAAAAATGTTCAAGGGTAACAACCCAAAAGGAAGACATATTTTTTTATTCTATCTTACCTTAGGTTTGAAAAGCAAATGGCTGCTAGGCAGCTTCAAAGACAATTAACTAATATAATAGAAGTTCAAAATGATAATCTTGCACCAACAAGCTGATTACAGAACATGATGTTATATAGAGGCATGGGAGATGAGAAGGGGTTCTTTGGCCAGAAGGAATTAAACAATTGCCAAAACGTCAGCACACCAGATGCAAGGAATTTTAAGGTCAGAACAGAGTTTGGGAAATTAGTCCAATAGCTACAAACAAAAATTTCTTCCTGAATAGCCGGGCGTTGTGGCGCGTGCCGGTAGTCCCAGCTACTCGGGAGGCTGAGGCAAGAGAATCCCCTAAGCCCAGGAGTTGGAGGTTGCTGTGAGCTGTGTGATGCCACGGCACTCTACCGAGGGCGATAAAGTGAGACTCTGTCTCTACATAAAAAAAAAAAAAAAAAATTTCTTCCTGAGTTTTGGTTACTAATCTTTTACAAACATAAAAAATAGTCATGTAGAGATATCTGAAATTTCATGTTATCACTCCTTTACCTAGCAAATCGACCCCAGACGCACAAAGACACTTTGAGTTAGCATAGGTTAGAAGAAAAAGATTCTAAACCTCAGTGTGCAGTTTTAGAATAGTTATTTGTGGAGGCTTCAAGAAAATGCAGGAGGTGACATTATTTAGAAGGGCAGTACTGAAGTCACCCTAAATGGCTTTCCCGAAAATATCAACAAAGCTAACCAGAGAAGAAACAGAGAAAAATTGAACTGGAATAAAGTTTAGGTGACTGTACAATTTGGTATTTTAGAAGTAAGTAGAGAGAATGGGGAAATTTGGGAAGGAGGGCAGAGAAACTTGTACGAGCTGTATTATATTTAAATCATTCAACGTCAGCTTTCAAGAGAGCACTAACGCTTCTGAATATCAACTGTTGTGGTTGCTATTTTGTCTATGTTAACTGTTGGGCTCATTCGTGTGTTATCTTAGGTTCCTCAGAACCTATCTATAACCTGTTTTGAACTTATTCTTATCTGTGTTACTTTTTTCTCTGATTAAAAAATTCCAGTTTTTTTTTTTTTTTTTTTTCTGATAACTCACATGATAGGTTTTTGGGAAAAAAATTTGTTTTTCCTCAAAATTGAGGAAAATAATTATCCTGTAGCGTAAAGTCTTCAGTAATGAAAATAACATGTTACTACCTAATTTTACTTGCTTTTAACATATTAGTTTTCTAATATCACTCCAGATTTTAAGCCACCACCAAGATTGGAAATGCACTCAGTGCAATAAAATTGGAAGATTTTAGCATAGTTGACAACTTTGTAGCTGTTTATATATCTAGATAAGGAATATTGTTCATTTTTTGCTTCATAAGTTAAAGAGTCTTTAGAAAAGCCCACAGTTATGTTAATGTGGAGGTTCCCATTAGATTTCATTCATATTTTGAAGTCTTTTGTTCATTTGTTTTGCTTTGTTTTTGTTTATTTTTTAGCTTATTAATTTGGATAAACCAAGCCAAGCACATTTTTATCTGACATTTCTAGATTTCCTGTCCTTTAATTTTTGTGTAGATGGTTCCTAAATACATTGAAAGATTTTTATTTATTAGGACTCATCTTCACATAAGCTTCACTTCCTAGTTTGTTTTATTTCAGAAAGAAAAGTAAATTTTGCAACAGCTGTCAACCCCTACTGGTAATCTATTTTCAGAAAAGTCTCCTCATACTGTCCGAGGCAAAAAATTATCTTCTAAATGCAATGTCACTTAAAAGTTTTCAAAGTACTTATAATATTTTACCAATATGTTCACTCAGTTCCTAATTATTTTTGGATCCTGCTGAGTAAATTTCTCAGCTTTTAGTATGGTGATTTGCATTCCTTCTCACATCTGTGTTCTTTTTCTGCCTTTTATTTTACACTATTTGGAATGACATAGAAATTTCAATTTTCTCTTCTTAAGAAGACAAGATAAAACTTTTCTTAAAAATGGAAATTTTCTGCAAACTTGTAAGTTGTCTCTAGATATCTCACTTTTGCATGTTTGAAAAATGCATCAGTAAGTCATGCTTTGCTTTGATTGTCAGAGAAAGTTGTCTTTTGGATTTGATTTTCCACCACAGACCTCCACCGTTGCAGAGCCTATGGCCATAGCCCTATCTTCCAACTCTACTCCACAATCATGAGTGCTATGGTTCAATGATAGTTTTCCCTGCACATCAATGTAGAATTTAATTCTCACTGTGGTGGTATTGAGAGTTGGAGTCTTCAGTCACAAGGACTTTGTCTTCATAAACAGGATTAGGTTCCCTTACAAACAGCAGGAGGGACGTGAATTTGTTCCTCTTTCAACCCCTTTTCCTTCCACCACATAAAGATGAAGGAAGGAGATCTCCCTCTTGCATGACTGTCCCTGTGCTTTGAACTTGGACTTTCTAGCCTCTAGCAATGGGAGAAATACATTTATATTATTTGTAAATCACCCAATCTGTGGTAGTTTGGAATAACAACACAATAAGACGGAAATTGATATCAAGAATGGATGTACTTGGAAGTGAACACTGAAAAAAGCATTCATTTTGGTGATTGGAACATTTCTGTGAGTGGTAATTTTAGTGAACGAGGGCTCAGAAAAGGAAAGCTATACAGAGAACCTAGACTTCTTCTTCTTTTTTTTTTTTTGTAGAGACAGAGTCTCACTCTATCACCCTCAGTAGAGTGCCGTGGCATCACACAGCTCACAGCAACCTCCAACTCCTGGGCTTAGGCAATTCTCTTGCCTCAGCCTCCCAAGTAGCTGGGACTACAGGCACCCACCATAATTCCCAGCTATTTTTCTGTTTTGGCAATTCGCCGAGGCCTGGTTTGAACCCGCTACCTTTGGTATATGGGGCCGGCACCCTACTCGATGAACCACAGGCGCCTCCCAAGAACCTAGACTTCTTAAAGATTTTCCAAATGATTATGAATAGAATGTTGATGGAAATATAGACAGTAAGGGTTGTTTTGGTGAGGTCTTAGATGGAAGTGAAGCATTAGGAACTGGAAGAAAAGTTAAGCCATGTTACAAAGTGGTAAAGAACGTCACAGATGTTCCAATGTTCTGTGGAGGGAGAACTTGTGAGGGATGAACTAGAATATTGGGCAGAAGAAATATTTAAGAAGAATAGTCAGAGTGCTCCACTGCCTCTTGATTACTTATAATACATTGTGAGATGACAGAAACAATATGAAGACAGAATTTACAAATGAAAGGGAAGCAGAATGTAAAGATTTGGAAAATTCTCAGCCTAGCCATATTAAAAAATGTGTGTTTTCCTCTTGGGGGCAAAACATGATTGTAAGAGGGACTTTACCCAACAAATGCATCAGTTTTGTAACATGGTTTCTTGTACCCTCAATGAATCCCCAGCAATATAAAAAAAAAAAAAAATGTGTGTTTAGGAAATAAAATCAAGGTTGTGGCTAAGCAAGCATTACGTAGGAAGATTAGTCTAAACAGAAGGAAGTCAGATGCTACTCATAAGGCATTATGGAGACCTTTGGGGCTGTCATGCCTGTTATAGGCCAAGAGCAGGAGTCCTCAAACTATAGCCCACCCAGGAAATCTATCCAGCCCACCGGGTGTTTTTGCCATAGGTGCCTGTCCTGCTTAGCAGCCCACTCTTCCCAGGCAGCAGTGGGCATGTGTGGAATGTGCGTTGCACTCTCTGACTCCCCTCCATCTCTCTGTCTCTCGACTCCTCCTCTCAGTCTCGTGTGAGACTGATACTCTTGAAAGGAGGAGTCATGAATCTGCCTGTGCAGAGCCTGTTGCTGCCTGAGAAACAAGGTAAAAGCAAATTAGGATTTTTTTTTTTCCAGTTTTTGGCCGGGGCTGGATTTGAACCCTCCACCTCTGGTATATGGGGTGAGGCCTTACTCCTTTGAGCCACAGACACTGCCCCTGTTTTGTATTTTTGCTTCAAAGTAAGATATGTGCAGTGTGCATAGGAATTTGTTCATAGTATTTTTTTTTTTTTTTGAACTATAGTCTGGCCCTCAAATGGTCTGAGGGACAGTGAACTGGTCCCCTGTTTAAAAAGTTTGATGACCGCTGGCCTAGAATGCCAGTGTCTTGAAGCAGGAAGGGGCTGAGGCACTCTTGAGAGCTGAGGTCTCCTCACCTAATTATACCTCAAGTTTATGCTCTCTGAATTCCCGTGGTACATTTTTATATCAGAACAACAATTTTTTCTTTTACAACAATGAAGCTGCAGCCCTTTCCAGCCAAGTCTAGTGGCTGACCCTTGACTGCCACCCACATCATACAATAACAAGGTGGAGGCCCACCCATGCCAACGTTTATGTACAAAACCCTGTCATCTATCCCCCAACAGTAATGTGAGGGCAAGTCGCCCAAATAAAGTCTGTAAGTATACCTATTCCCTCCACCATCCAGTTATTAGAAGTTCGTGACTCTCTCCCTCCTCAGGTGACTCAGGAGAATTTGGGATAGAGATTTATCCTGGGTTTAATATGTAGCTGTGTCCGACCAAAGAGGTACTCTAAAGGATTTTTAAATTAAAATTTTATTTCAACCACCATCAACAAAAGTATGCCCAAACATGCATTCTGGTTAAATTAGAAGC
This sequence comes from Perodicticus potto, assembly GCA_963574655.1. NCBI lineage: Eukaryota > Metazoa > Chordata > Mammalia > Primates > Lorisidae > Perodicticus > Perodicticus potto. The sequence goes on along the minus strand of CAUYRH010035094.1, from coordinate 22,555 downwards.
CTTAACTAGAAACCAGATTCTCAGATCATGATATATAAAATATCAAATTAAATTATTAAATTAAATATTATTAAGTTATTAAATTAGTCATCAGATCAAGAACCAAGAAAATCTTAGATTGAATCAGAAGAAACAATCAACAAAGATCAAAGATAGCACATATGTTAGAATTGTTGGACAATGATTGTAAAGCAACTATAATAAATAAATTATTGAAGAAGCAATCATGAATGCTCTTGAAACTATGATAAAAATAGAACATCACAGCAATTAAAAGGAAAGCATAAGAATGAATGAAATAGAAATTTTAGAATGGAAAAATGTAGTAATCCAAGTATAAATCTCATTAGGTGATTTGGTGACATAATAGGATTAACAGAGTAAAAAAATAAGTGACCTTGAATTTATTGTAATAGATGTTATCCAGTATAAACAAGAGAGAGAAAGAATAGCAAAAGCTATTGGTTCTATTGAACCTCAGATCACGTGGGAAAAGATCAGAGCCTCCTCAAAAAAGAAGGAAAAATATTTAAATAAATAATAGCTTCTAAATCTAGGGAGATTATCAAACTCCAAACAGAATAAGTACAAAGAAATCTATGTTCAGAGACATCATAGTGAAATTTGTGAAAACTAATGACAAAGAAAAATATGCTTAAAACCCTTGAGAGAGAAATGGCATTATCTGTCAGGTTACAAAAATTCAGATGAGACTAATTTCCTTTGGAAGAGGCAAAATATTTCTCAAGTGATGAAACAAAATAAATGGCACCCATATTTCTTTTCTTTTCTTTCTTTTTTTTTTTTTTTTTGAGACAGAGCCTCAAGCTGTCACCCTGGATAGAGTGCTGTGGCAGCACAGTTCACAGCAACCTCCAATTCCTGGGCTCGAGCAAGTCTCTTGCCTCTGCCTCCCAAGTAGCTGGGACTACAGGCGCCTGCCACAATGCCTGGCCATTTTTTGGTTGCAGCCACTATTGTTGTTTGGCGGGCCCGGGCTGGATTCGAACCCGCCAGCTCAGGTGTACGTGGCTGGCGCCTTAGCCCGCTGAGCCACAGGTGCTGAGCCGACACCCATATTTATATACAAAGCAAATACATTTTTCAGAAGTGGAGGTGACATAAAGACATTATTAGACAAAAGAAAAGTAAAATAATTTGACACTAACATAACGTCCTCAAAAAAATTAACAATAAGGAAATAATAAGAAAATGACCTTGGGATATCAGAAAAGATGAAAGAGTAAGGGATAATAAGTTTAAGTATAAAAGAGTGTGCTTTTCCCCCTACGTTTTTCTTTTTTTTTGGTAGAGACAGGATCTTGCTTGTGATCAAGTTGGTCTTGAACCTGTGACCTCAAGCAATCCACCTGCCTCGGCCTCCTACAGTCCCCTTAAGTTTTTAAGTTAAAATTTAATGCTGAAAGCAAAACTGGTATACTTAACAACTTGGACAAATCTAAAGGGCATCATGCTGAGCAACAAAAGACAATTTCAAAAGTTTAGATAATATATAGCACTGTTTGTATAGTGTGCTATAAGTAACCAAATTATACCCAGGAACAGTTCACTAGTTGCCAAGGATTAGGATGGAGATTAGCATATGACAATTTAGGTACAATACAAAGGCATTTCTTTATGATCATGGAACAGTTTTGTATCATGATTATGTTGATGGCTACATGGAATTGCACATGTAAAAATTATAACACTATAGTGAAATAATTTTTAGGTGAATGTAAACATTGGTAAAATCAAATAATTCAAACATGGTTATCTGAGTTTAATTGTATGTCCAGGGAAACTTTCTGTTTTTGACAATGTACTATTATCCTATAAGACACAATTACTGAGGAATCTAGATGAAGAATACATGAGAATTCTATATACCATGGTTGCAAGTTTTTGTGAGACAAACTATTCTAAAATAAAAACATTAGAAAACGGATGTAGATGTAGTTTTGTCCTCTTATTTTCTGACAGATATTGCCCAAAATTAGCACTTTTGAAGTTTTCCTTAATTACCACATAAAATTGTCACCAGATCATTCATTTCTAATATGAGAAGACAGCTATGAGGAGTATAAACTGTAAAAAGCACCCCATCTCTATATGAAGTAATAATAATAAAATTATCCAGGCATAGTGGTGTGTACCCTGTAATCCCAACCACTTGGGAGGCTGAAGCAGAAGGATCACTTGAGTCTCGGAGGTTGAAGTTGCAGGATCTACAATTAGGCTACTTGTACATTAGCTCAGACAGCAAAGTGAGACCCTGACTTAAAAAAATAAAATAAAAACCAGTAAATATATACCCCTTGCTATTTAAAAAATAATTTCTAAATCAAAATTATTGCCATAACTAAAAGATAAAGTCCTAAAACTTTGTAAAGAGTGATGTTGAACTTTTAGTTACCTTTAACTTAGATCTAAATCCTTTTTTTGAAGGAATTTCTTTTTTTATTTTTCAGGTATGTGGTCACACTGTGTTATCCAGGCTAAAGTGCAGTGGCTATTCCCAGATGCCGTCATAGCACGTACAGCCCCAAACTTCTGGGCTCAAGTGATACCCCTGCTTCATTCTTCTGAGTAGCTGGGTCTATAGACACGTGCCTCCATGCCTAAGTGTAATATTGTAATTTTTGACATCAATTGCAATTGTGGGAAAAAATTATGCAAATATAGTAACATTAGTAACATTTACATTTCTTGTTGTCAAAGCTAATGGTAAGTGGTTTGTAGTTCAAAAATTCTTATTCTCTGGTAAAAGCAATACTAATCAGTGGAACAAATACAAAAATTGCACTAAAGGGAAAGTAAGAACTAAAAGCAAATTCTGTATAAGTTTTGTTTATTCAGATAATGACTGTGAAGCAAAAATATTTGTGTGTATTCTATTATATTTTGAACTCTGTTTTTTTTAATAACCATAAATTTGGTTATTATTTCTTCTAAATTAAATGGAAACTGAATTTATGAGCATAGTAAACGGTGAAATTACAGTCTGATTTTTAATAGTTGATTTATATTAGTTTGATATGAATTAAAAATGATTAGAATTAAATTTAATCTTCTTCCTACAAATGCATTAATGTTATGCATTATGCTATGCAATTATGATTTAATACAGAATTTTTAAAGAAGAAAATATAAATCCAAAAAGTAAAAAAAAAAAAAAAAAAAAGTCTTAGAAGTATTTCTACAGCACCAACTTGCAAATACAGTACGGAAGTATTTCAGCCTGTTCAATTGTTCTGTGAAACCAATATCTAATAAGTTACTTCTTTGGTATATCACTACTGCAATGAATCATGAATTCATTTACATGTTAAAAGACATATGTTGTGCTGATAAGTGTTGTTTTGCAAGTTGACTTTTTTAAAGAGAATTATATCACATCCTTCTATAAAGAGTTTTGTCAAAAGCTTGCCCTTTTATTTTGTGGCTTTAAGTCTTGCTTTGTTGGTTTGCTAAAATATGATTGATTTTTATTTCTTCTTAGAATATAGAAAGTTATAGATAATATTTCCACTTTCTACTTCCCACTCGATTTATCTTAGTTCGTAGCATAATAGCCCCATAGAGCTCTCTCTTTCAAAATTGTGCTCACCTAGGAGCTGAGTGTATAATTTTACTTTGGCAACTATTTTGAACTAAAGGCAACAATGTCTCAGACACATGTCCTTAAATATTTCCTTTAATACCAATATCTCCGTTACTGACTCTTTTACATTTCTAAACATCCCTGAAAGTTAAGTGTCTGTCTAACCCAGTACATAATGCCATGCATGGAGTAGTATTCACTAATAGACACAAAACAGGAATTTATGTCACTCCATGGTTTATTAATTTCATGGCCATGACCAAATAATTTGGGGAATCAACATTCAGTTCCTCCGACATTTTAGACCCAAAGACATAGATTTACAATGTCATTCAAGTCAATAAAAGCAATGACAATAATTCACTATCTATTTTATCCCCAGTCTACACTTCACTAGATTCCCACAGGGATTTCTCTCAGGGCCGTGTCTATTTTCTTTGCACCTATTTTATTTTAATATGGGTAGTGCTTGAATTTCATTTAGTTTTTTATTTTTTATCTGTTTAGGGCTTGCATTTTAAACAACCTCATTTACGGTATCCTCAGATGTTCCTCTGGCCTATTGCCAACTGGTTTTCATTTACATATGTGCAAAGTATGTCATAATAACGACCAAAACAATAAAACTAGAAATTTCAATTCCTCTGAACCCATATACAGGCTGAATGTATTAAACCACTTATTTTTTAATTTGCTGTCTATAGATATGATATGCATCTTTTTAATTGCAAACATTTTTTGCTGATACCGTTAACTCTTCTTCCTTCTAGAGCGCATTTTGCGCCTGAGGTACAAAACAAAGAATGAGCACAAGTGCGACAATACAGAAGTGCCGTCCCCTGCATCGGCACTTTTGTGTTATCATCCTAACCTGTGCAGAGCTGTCCCCTCATCTGAGCCGCACACACAAGTCCTTCCAATGCCAGTGCGCACTTTGCAACCCCCGCTTCACATCTAAGAATTACAGCCACATCTTAAGCTGCTGTTTTAAACTGCTGTTCTGGCTCTTCACCTTCTCTGATACTTCGCTATTTTCCAAGGGAAGGCTTTTCCCTGGAAGTGCTCCTGAGTGCTGTTTGCTTCTTCCCTCTCTCCTACACCTCAGAACTGCAGGGTGGGTTTGCGTCCAACTTCCTCGCTATGGCTGCTTCACGACTTCATTAATTTATTCAATTAGGGAAAAAGACTTTTTAACAGATGTGATGCACTCTCCCCTGAACAAATCTTTCTGACGTTGCCATTAATTTATTAATTATTAATGAGCATCGCTTTTGTGTGTGTGTGTGTGTGTTTGCCTCTGACTCACCCATCCTTCTAAGAACTTTTTTACTTTGGTAGCAATACCTGAGATTTACCTGCTTAACAAATTTTTAGGTGTACGTTATAAGACTATTTTTAACAAAGGCTCAATTTGGCACATCAGATATCCAGAACTTACCCATCATCCAACTTTCTACCTGTGGAACAGCAATTTCCCATTTCCCTTTCCCCCTAGTTCCTAACAATCATGATTGTATCAGCTTCTATGAGTTTGATTATTTTAGATTCTTTAAAGAAGTGGAATTATGCAGGGAAATGATGGCTTGTTCCACTTGGTACGATGACCTCCTGTTTCATCTACATTGTCACATCTGCCACTATTTCCTCCTCCTGTTAAGGCTGAATGATATTCTGTTGCATGTGTATACCAAATCTTCTTTAACTGTTTTACTGATGACCGTTTTTTGCAGCGTGTCCTGGCTACTGTGAATGATCTACTGAGAACGTGGGAGTGCAGGCTTCTCTTTGACATCCCGGTTTCAGTGGTTTTAGATGTACACCTAAGAGTGGGACTGCTGTATTGACATGGGGTGGATGGCACCCCGGCACACTGGGCCACCCAGGGGACCTGCCTTGCCTTCTGCCATGCAGCTCTGGGAGTGTTGGTGCTGTGGGACCAGAGGAGGCGAGAACTGGAGAGTCAAGTGCATGGAGAGGGGTGAGCCAGGGAAGCCGCAGGTCCCTAGTTAGTTGAGGGAAAACTCGGCACAGCCTGCGCTGCTGCCCAGGCTTTCCCCTTATTTTGGGGTACAGTGCTGACGGAGTGAGGCTGCCCTCTAGGGTGCACATGCACCTTCTGGGGCCAGGAGTGGCTCTGGTGCAGGGTTCCCCGGTTAGGAACTGAAAGGGGGAACCCCCCATTTGCTAGGCCTGGTCAATTTTACAGAAGTTTCCTAGGCCTGGGAGATTTCATAAGGGGAAGGCCCTGACATTGTGCCCCTAGTAGAAGGGATTGTAGCTATTCATTTGTCAACACATTCATTAACCCTGCCCCAACATAAGGGTCTGACCATTCACATATACCCCTAGACAGAGGACCCAGCTGAAGATTTGGAGTTCTGGTGTGTTTTCTGTACTCTTTTGTGTACAATAAATCCTGTCTTACCACTGATCTATGGTCTGGGGATTCATTCTTCAAATCCCCGAGACCAAGGACTTCCTGAAGAAGAAAATTCAGTAACGGTATCATAACATAATTTTATTTTACCTATTAATTAATTAATTTATTTTTGAGACAGAGTCTCACTATGTTGCCTTCAGTAGAGTGCAGTGGCATCAGAGCTCACAGCAACCTCAAACTCTTGGGCTTAAGCAATTCTCTTGCCTCTGCCTCCCAAGTAGCTGGGACTACAGGTGCCCACCACACCACCTGGCTACTTTTTGTTGCAGTTGTCATTGTTGTTTAGCAGGACCAGGCCGGGCTAGAACCCTCCAGTCTGGGTGTATATGGCTGACCATGTGCTATGGGCGTCAAGTAGGTAATTTTATTTTTTGTGTTTTGAAAAAACTCCCCTACTGTTTTCCATAATTACAATACTATTTTACATTCCAGCAACGGTATAGAAAGGGTCCAATATTTCTGCATCCTCACCAATAATTATCTGTGTTTTCTTGTTTGTTTGTTTATAAGAGCTACCCTAACAGATGTGAAGTGAAAGTGACACACCCCTGGAGTTTTGATTTGCATCCCTGATGATAAATGATACTGAGCATCTCTTTTTTTATATACCTGTGGGCCACATTTAGGTCTTCTTTAGGGGATTAACTCCTCAAGTTCTTTTTTCACTTCTAATTGGTTATTTGTGACTCTTTTTTTGCTATCAAGTTGCAGCAATACAGGCACACACACACAGAGGGTGCAAAAATGTATACACAGTTTAAGAAAGGAAGAAACTGTATGAAAATTATAAGAGAAATTAAACCAATAACAGTTTCTATCTTCTATATTGTATTTTGTAGCTCTTGTAATTATAGAAGTCAAAGGTGACAAGGAGCATCTTTCACAGTAAGCAGTACATAGTCACATCTTCTCTTGTTTTCTGTGCAGAAGTTTTTCAGTTAGATGGCACCCCTAATGTTCATAAAGCTCTTCTGTAGGGATGTCCAGCATGACACTTCTAAAAATAAATCAAATCCCAGAATTCTGGTCAATTCCAATTATCCATCTCTCCCATCTTACCTTTTGGAAAATTACATCACTCAAACTTATTTAACCCTTGGCATTTAAAGTATAACTCTTCTGAGACTAAAAACTGACACCAATAATAACCATGTCAGGAAAACACAGTCATAAATGACAGCTACTCTGAACATCCTGGGATAGTTAGCCACCCTCTCATTCAGTGATCTAATTAGAAATATTATTGATGTCACATCTTCTTTATCTATATGCAATCTCTTCTTTAACCATATCCTATCCAAATAAAATTTCAAATGAGTATGTTATTTAAATTATAAAGCAATATATGTAACAAAATTTTGTAGCCATATAAAACTTATTTTAAAAAGTAGATAGATAAGGATCTGTGTGTGTATATATAAAATGATAGGATATTTTCAGCCTATATATCTTTTTGTGAGCTTGAAGCTTCTTGCTATTTTCTTGTGTAAACAGGTGCTTCCTTCATCGCCTAGCTGTCAGTTTCTAACAAGCTTAGCGTGGTCATCATGAAAGCAAACTTCAATTTTACTGTGTTGAACTGTGATCATCAACAACCAGTAGATAGTGGCTTGCATTCCTAGAATTCTTGGTCAATAAAGGCAAATTAATTTTTCTTACGAACCTGCTGGATGAAGCTGACAGTATCTCTATGCCTGAAGAATACTCCTTGGAACGATTTGCTATAAGCTCTCAAATACCCACCAAGCAAGTGTGTTCTGTGCTGAATGATTAATTGGGCCCAGGAGTGAAGAAAGCCTATGGTGATTTAGCTGCTTTGTTGTCATACTGCCGAACACTTCTGTTCTCATGTAGAGAAACAAGAGACGGACAAAGATGCTTCCAGAAACAAGAATAAATGAACACCACCAAAATAGTAGCATTCCCAGTTTCACTTTTGTAACCACGATTTTTAATGTAACTTCTCTCCCAGTCACAGTTTCATGGTAAGAATGAACATGTATAGAAAGCAGGTTATTTCTTGATGAAGGAGGTGGATTTCTTCCTTCAGTCTCTAGAGAACCCACAGCAATCCTTCCTAATCACCATGAGGGCAGCTAAATCTAGACAGGATCCAGCTGGTCATTACTCTAATGGTGAAGTCAATGCCATCACTTTAAGGGTAGAATGTCTTGACCTTCCTTAAGATGTTCAAGAACAAGGCAATCTGAACTTCCACATGTAGAGGAATATGGAGTTAGAGTTCAGAAACAGGAACATGATGATGATGGTAAGAAGTCTGTTGACTTTGTTACCGCTTACAAGTTAGATGAGAATGCCCAAACCACCAAACCCCTGTGGTCGCTGTGGTCTCTGGCATAATTGCTGGTGGCTAAGTGGGCTTAGACAGAGGCCCTGGGAGCAGCAAGAAATATCCTGATGCCACAGCTTGGAAAAAAGCTTGGAATGGACCTGCCGAGATCTTTAAATTGGAAACCACTGGCAGGGAGCCGGACCACTTGTGGATAAGGCGGAGGAACCTGCATCACTAACTAGAGACACTGGTGTTTTCTGTGCAAAGTGGAACCAAAAAAATCAATCATATGCTTACTGAGGGTGGTGTCAGTCTAAATCCTGGAAAGCAAATTTTTCCTTTCTTGTCTCTTGGTTCCTGTGCATCAACCTAAATTTAAATTAATGCTTTCTTACATGTCCACACTAATTAATTACATAATTAGTTAAATAATTGATAAAATAATTAATTAATATCAGCTAGTGACCAGGAGGTGGAGCATGAGGACTTCATTAATGAACTACAGCTTCTCAACACCTACATTTTGATGAACTTGGCCTTTGGGTTTGCTTATATTTTTCAAGATACCATTAGAATTTCTATGTGTGAATAAACTGTGCACTTTCTTGATTGCACACATTTATGTTTTCTCATATAGCTATAGTTCTGTCTTTGAGTTAGCTTGTTCCAATCAGCTTTGTGAGTACTTAATGACATGGTGTGATGTTACTCATTACAGGACTCTAAATATGATGGTGGCTCAAAAGACCCTCCTTGCAGAGAGGGTCCTGCCTCACACTTTGGAGGAAGAGGCCAGGAAGAATCTGAACAGACAGGCCTTGATGGGTTTAGATCATGAGCTATTTTCCAAACATATTTCTGCACAGTTGTCAACCATGCCTATGTAATGAATCGTTCATTAAAACCCAAGAGAACTAAGTGTAGAGAGTGTCCACATAGCTGCATACGCGGAGCTTGCTGGAGGATGGCACCTCCTCCTAGAGACCCTACCCTGTGCATCTTTTCACTTGTATCCTTTATAATAACTGGTAGGTGTAAGTCAGCATCTGCCTGAGTTCTGTGAGCTGCTCCAGCAAATTAATCAAACTCAAAGTGGGAAACGGTTGTGGGAACCACTGAAGCTGGTCAGTAGGAAGCTTCAGGGGTCTGAACTTGTGCACGGCAGGGGCACAGTTTTGGGGAGTGTTTCTTTAGCCTGTGGGTAGATAGTGTCAGAATTAAATTAGCGGACACCCAGCTGGTATTTTCTGCTTGGGGTGTAGGAAAAAACTCACATTTGGACACAGAAATCTTCTGCATTATTGATTGTTACGATGGTTTAGAGCAAAGCACAGTTTGAGGAGTGTTTTCTAAAAATCTGAAAACAAGGTAATGCTAGTTGTGGGTTGGAAGGAGAATAAAGTGGACAATCCAGTAAATACTAATAACAATATATGTTTAATAATATTTAAAATTACTTTAAAGGAACTTACTTATACTCCTAATGTATGATTTATTTACAAAGGGGATGAAAATAATTGGCACCTGAGTCTAGAAACATCATACGAGTATTTAAAGGGCGGCACCTGTGGTTCAGTGGGTAGGGCACCAGCCCTATATACTGAGGGTGGCGGGTTCAAACTCGGTCCCAGCCAAACTGCAGCAAAAAAATAGCCGGGCGTTATGAACGATACCTGTAATTCCAGCTACCCGAGAGGCTGAGTCAAGAGAATCTCCTAAGCCCAAGAGTTGGAGGTTGCTGTGAGCTGTGTGACTCCACGGCACTCTACCGAGGGCAATAAATTGAATCTCTGTCTCTACCAAAAAAAACAACAAAAAATACATATGAGTATTTAATAGCAGAACACCTTCCTTCATTGTTTTCATGACCCTGTCTAGTTATGCCTAGAATTTTGCCAGGTAAATACATGACAATTCACTTTCATTTTCCCTTTTTAGTAATCAACTTTATTCTATCCGTCATATTGCCATGATATTTTTCTTATTACTGGTAACTGCCTTTCATCCATTAATAAAAGAAACCTGTTGTTTCAAATTAGAACGCCAACGGGGACATTATTTGCATAGGCACAGTGCAGGAGTGATTAGATTAATCAAAACTGTCTGATTAGGAGAATACTTTCCTGGTGTCGGTCTCTGATAATTACTGGAAACTCATCATATTGCCTGATGTATTAATTGAAAATATCGTTGCCCAGGCTTTCTCCGCTGGTTCATGTCCTGTGAATATATGACTATGTTTGCTGTTTAGAGATTATAAAAATATTCTAGCTCATTCATGGCTACAAACAATTTGTGATTAAGTGTCTGCCGTAAGCCTCACTTACCGTTTTTATCATCAAGGTAATCCTACTTCCATCAGCAGAAGGAGTAAAAAAATGCTACATATTTGTTTTTGTCTTAAAAAGAGAACAAAGAGCACACGCATCCCCAGAAAGCTATTACATTAATAAAAGAGCTAAGAATTTCTTTTTTGTAGTAGGACATAATTAATTCTTCTTCAGAGCTTAGAGGAAATGATTTTATATGGCAAAAACTATTCTTAGCTAAATATTTTCTGTTTTTGATGCTCTGATCCCGTGTAGAACTAGTTAGTGCACAATACATAATTTTTGAAGTGCTTTGAATATAGTATTACTCCTATACAAACATTTCCCCCTAACTATCTCAGTTCGGTGAGAAAGGAGAAGCTGTTAACCAGGTTCTTGTTCATCGTCACACTTTTGAGTCCCCAGTCTGTGCACTTACAGAGATAACTTCTATTTTTTCTATTTTAGCAAATGATGAAATACTTAACTGCTCGAATGTTCTTGTTCTGATGTAAATATAATCCATGCTTGATGTTTTCTGTTTAAACTCTATTCCCTTTTGCAAGACCTGCACTCTAGTACTCATACCAATTACTATCTTGCATTACAAATGGGCAGTTTTCGCTGAAAATTTTCTATGAGCAGATGAACATGCTCCAGTCATTCCCAAATGAAGTAGCAGACAGACAATGGGCCCCACACTGTCACTGCATTCCTGTCTTCCCGTTCACAAGAAGAAAAATGCTGTTTCCACTTGACCAGTTGTCTCCAAATCTCTCGTGAAGCCTTTTTATACCCGTAATTGTATAAAAACCGCTTTTCCATGACCTCTATATTGCCAAATGCAACTCCCTTTCCTGATCTCTTTTTACACATCCTCTCATTGACATTTGAGTTCTTGGATTTTAAAACTCCCTCTACTATTGCCCACTGATAACTCCTGTTTGAAATAGCACATTTAATCATTAATAGTTTTAACCTCCTCACAGTCCCAAAATATAGCATATTATTTAGCCAAAGATCATAACTGGGGGCTTGAATGTGACAGTCCTAGATTCTTATCAAGATGATGAATTACAATATAAGCAGCAGACACAACCCTCTTTTCTTACTGCATATTTTGTGATGACAACATTTCCAGTGATGGCCATTTATCACAGTAGGTGGAGCATAGATAAAGCTGAGACTGTAGACTCTATTGGGCTCAGAGATGTTTAATTACATCTTTTTCTGGAGGCTGATACACATAGGTGATATATTAACTGAGACATGTAAATTACCAACAGAATCTACTCATATTCACAGAATTCTATAAAGCACTCACAAAAATTTAAAATAAGCAGCAACCCCACAGTATATTATATGTAATGTAAAAGAAGGTTTACATATGCTTATTAAAATTAATTTCTCCGATATTTCTATACCACCCAAGTACATTAAAATATAAAAATGGATTAGTATTATGAAAAATATAACAGTTTTGAAACCAAGCAGTGCAACAAAGTATTTAATCATTAATTAGGTCCAGAAATATAAATAGTAGAAAGATAAATCTCTTCCATGCACACTCTATAGCTTTCTTCCCTCTGGCTATTCACTTTCACATTCACCAACATTGTTTCCAGAAATAACCACCTGAAAGAGTTACCTGTACCCAAGTTCTGCTTCTAGGTAGAATGTTGAAAGCCATAAAAGGATGCTGCTTAGGCCTTAAAGCGAAAGATACAAACACAAATTCGGAAAGTCAACAGAGTCCTAACTTTTTTCAAGTTCATCATGGAACTGTCATTCCAAGGTTACCAGGTGAACCAATGGGACAGGCATCTCTAAGGATGGAAAAGGTGGAACACACTAGAAACAGTCAACTGCCCTAAAGGTGTAAAGGAAGAAAACAAGGACAATTTATAAATTCTAAAGGGATTAACGGTTGTAAATTGTAACAATTTGGAACCCCTGGGAGCCCCAGATGCAAGGGAGTTGACACTCACTTTTGAAGTTTTTTTCTATCTCTATTTATTCATGAGATTAGCAAAATACAAGGTAAAGAGCAGACAGAAGAGCCTCTGGTGGACAAAGCCATAAAACTCTGACTACTTTGGACAGTGGTATGAAGCTGTGACCATTTTCTGGACCTTTCTCTCACAGAAAAGCAAAGACTACAAGCAGCTTAAAGGCAGGAAAGGGTTATAGCTCCAGGGTTGTAGGGTAGATCTAGTCTCTCTAGGTAGAAGCAAAAGCCATCTACCCTTGAGGGAAGGGATAAGAAACTATCCTACTACCACAATCAGCTTTGTACCAACAAACAAGCAAAATAATTTGGAAAGAGGCAGAAAACCACTATCTTTGCCCTGATCCCAGGAAATGGTACACTGCTTCTGGGGGAACAAAAGAAAAAAAAATACAAGCAAAATGCAATAGCATCATTCTGGTGGATGGCAAGAAGCCTAGTGGGTGTTGAGAATCCTGTACTAATTCAAGGAGAGATCAGTAAGTTATGAAAACTGTTTCCCACCCAGACACAAGGCAGATGGTAGCTGTCATAAGGAACGCTGAGAATGTTCAATCTCCAAAGGTCAAGGCAATGAGGCTGGAGAAGTTGAAGAGAGAACCACCTTTATCTCCACCTTGACCCCTGCATCAAGGAATGGTAATGGTGACATATCCAGAGAAAAGCCTTTTAGGGTAAAGACTTGTTCAGGGATTATGGAAAGATTAGAGTTGAATAGAAAGACTGAAAAATGTCTTTGCCATCTCATACCCACATCCAGCACATGGGACCAGATTCCCCAAACAGAAACAACTTGAAATCTCAGGAGAAAGAAGATTATTTTACGAATAATAAAACTCGATCCCATCTCCAAATCTTGACAAAAGAAAAGGCACACCCACTACAAAGTACACAAAATAACTACCTCATTCTCTACTGTTCATTTCCACACGCTGTCCATCATAATATTTGAGAAGATGGATTGCTTAAAAAAAAAAAGAAAGAAAGAAAAGAAAGCTATAAGGCATGGTCAAAAGATAAAGTAGTAAGCAGATCTAGACCTTGAAATGGTCCAGCTACTATAACAATCAGGCAGAAATACAGAATAAATAAGTAACATCACAGATGACACAAATAAATATGTCCATACGGTTATGATTTCAGGAATGACATTTAGTATTATCTTAAGCATATTAAGTTAGAGAGAACATGTATCTATAGGGTCTTACAAATGTGAGACTGGATTACAGAGACATGAGAAAAACTACAAAGACTCAGATTTTATAAGTATCTGTATGAGGAACTCTGAGGCCAATTACTAAGGGATAGCTTGAGAACAAATTTAAAAAATAATACAACTTTTAAAAAATATTTATGTTTAAGTGGTGCATACATCAAAAAGGAAAGTGAATTCTAGTTGCCACCAATTTAGAATAAAAATCAACCAAAGGATCTGACAGCTTACAAAAGAGAAGAGTTTAAAACAGACAAGGAGAATAGAAAATGCAAAATGAAAACAAGGAAAAGATGCAATTAGCTACGCCAGGTGTCGGGTTCTCGTGTCCCGGAGAGCAATTTTACCAAAATGGTGGCAGAACAGGTACCTATTAAAACACGTATTACAGTAAAAGTGTGAAATAAAAGAATTTTTAAAGAATGATATTATGTTTTTACTAAGTAATTTAACACATTGCAAATACACATACAACATAAGGTAAGTGTTGATAACATTTTATAACTATGTATCTTTTATAATTAATGTCAATTTAATAATATAAAACATTTCATATCAAAAAATATAAATGTTTTGTTTTGGGATTAACACATCTTGGATGCAGTATTTTTTTTGTCATTTAGTATAAAGTACGACAAAATGTGATCCTTAAGTTCTAGTAAATTTACTTTAAAAATGAATATTTAATATTCAAGAAGATATAAGGATAAAAAAATCAAAAAAAAACATAGTAGAACATTAAGCATCCCTGAGCACTATTATATGCTCAGGAAATGATAGGAGTTGTAACATTTCACTAATAATATTTAACAGTTCATATTTTAGTTCACAAGTAAAAACTGCATTTCAATTTAGTCCTTGAATTTCTTTTTGGGTTAACATTTGTGTGAAGACTCTTATCTTTAAAAATATTTATTCTTACTATATTAAAATTTGCAAATTCATGGAAAATGATACATACTTATCTGTACTGTATATTTGTGTATATATATGTGTGTGGTATTTATCTGATCATTCTGCTTCTAAAATAGCAGCAAAGAATATTTCAGAGTAAGCAATGCTGTTTCTCTGAATTCTCTAACATTAATGATTACTATTTAAAGATATTTTATGGAAATAAAATTAAAACACTATTAATATCATGTCTTTCTTTTTTTTAAGCAGCAGCAAAGAACTCACCACCGAGTATTATTCAAAGCCACAGTACTATTAACCTTTTCATAATAATTATTCCTTGACATTTTTTTCTAAAATAATGATCTTATTTTTCAGTCACACATACTCCATATCCAGTGTAGACTTATTTTTTTGAGATATGCAAAAAAATGCCATTGGTATTTTAATGGGGATTGCATTGAGTCTATAAATCACTTTGGGTAAGTATAGACGTTTTAACAATGTTGATTATGCTGATCCATGAGAATCATATGTTAAAAAACAGAAATTTCTCTGCTGTTAGCAAAATGCAGTTGGACCAAGAAAATCCACATTGTTTATATATTTCATTTTATGAAAGGCTAGAGAAGTATCAGTGAAGTAGAGTAGATCATACAGCTAATTCAGAACCTCACCTGTGACTCTTGGCAGCACAGAAAGACTCATTTTGACACTAGATAGAATGTGTTTGACATCTCTCCACCAATCTCTTCAACGTCTTTTGGGTTTGTTGGTACAGATTGTTTTCCTGAGATATTTGAAACTATCAAGAATGAATGAGTAATTCATTAATATGATTTTAAAAGAGAAAAACAAATGAATTTAAATTTCAACATGACAGTATATAGTAATGATAATAAAAGCCTATTTGTTATGCTATTTTTAAGCATCGGAAGGAAAAGGCTTAATATATCTGTTGCTAAGGCAATATTAAAATAAACTCACTAAATATTAATTGATGATAGCTTTGATAACTGATTTCGAGAAGAAAAGTTAAAATTCAAGTGGATTTTCATTATTTTAAATTCAGAAAAAATATGGAGGATTTATTTGATGAAATAACACATTAAAAATCTCATACATTACACATCATCTAAGGCACATTGAGCATCAACAGATCTACTTTTAGCTAATCTCGTAGAAAATGCATTTGTAAAATAACAGTACATCCTCTAAGAGCCCTGGAGCCCCTGGACTGATACATTATTCTTACATCTATCTTTTACTCCCTCCTACACCAACTAAGTATATAATCTCTCCTTTACAAAAAAAAAGTCAATACCTACTAATTGCTTCCTGAGTAGGTTTTGGTGTTATTTCAATGAAAGGTATAATTTAGCAAACAGATTTAGCAAGCAGGAGATAAAACAATTAGTACAAAGATCTTTTGTGAAAGAAGTGACTAGCAGTACACCCATCAGGAAAGCTGAATTTGTAATTTAGAAAACAGATTTAGCAAATGGCAGATACAACAATTAGTCTAAAAATCTCTCAGTGAGAAAAATAGTCACAAAATGGTAAGAGGGAAGTTGCATTTACATAAAAATAATATGTCAATTTCACTGAAAAGCAAACTATTTCCCATTTCCACCTTTTAACATTTTCTTTTCCTTATGTTTTCCCCACCCCATGTAGGTAGGTAGTCAAGGAACAAGGATTTTCTAAAGTCACGATGGAAGCGATGTCGCATCCTTAGGCAGGAACACTAAATGGAAAGAATCATCACCACCTCCCACTGGGCCAGAACTTCCATCTATGGGGTTGTGGGAAGGAATGAATCTTTTTATTCTTTTCTCTACTGGGTCTATGTTTTGTTACTTACAGCTTGGACTTCACAAATAAAATCGACAGTTAACAATAAGAACAAAAAAAGTGCCAGCTGGAGCTTTGCATAATTGTAACTGTTCAGGATATTACTCACTACCTGGATCCTAATGTCTAAGTAAGGAAAGCATTGAAGGAGGGTAACTAGATCACAAAATGTACTCACGGTAGGGTTCATAGGATTGTATTAGCTTCAAAATTTCTTTCCCTTAGGAAAGGATGTCAATAGTGTGGGTATTGGACCCTCAGGAGGAGAGCCCTGTGCAAGTGAATCAAACCTCTTCCAAGAGACCTCATATAAAACCGTATTTAATAAAGCAAGAGGCACTACCCAGTGACAGAAGCCTTGCCTCTTGAACTCCTCTCCATAGAAAGTCATGAGAAGCCCTCCTAAGACCACAATTTCTAGGTCTCTCTCTTGACATTTACAGTTATTAAGTTCTTATGGAATATACTGTGTTAAACAGTGTACTGATTTCAGAGGTGTTATATCAGACTTTTAGATTTAGTACTCGACTTGTTTGATTCTGAAGTGTCCATTACCAATAAACAATCACTTTTGGGTTGGTCCTGGTGTTGAACCATTCAGCTTCTAGGTTGATTCTGCAACTCTTTTACTTTAAGTTTGCTCCAGCTCATTAAAATAGGAAACCGATTTACACACATGTATTTATGAATAATTTTCATTTATGTAACTCTAAGTGGAAATATACTTACTTTATTCAATTAGAAGAATCTCATACATAAAATGCATATTCTTTTTCATTTTTCAAGTTCCATTTGTTAGTCATGCTTACCCTAGAATTTCTTTACTGTTGTTTAATGTTGCTGTAATCTGTGTTTGCTTAGTTCTGCACTATTCTCAAAGCAGAAGTTGGCAAATATTTTTTGTAATGGGCTTTGCAGGTTTTAGGATCTCTGCTACAACTACTTAACTCTGTCATTGTAACATGGAAGACATTAGTTATAAAAACAGGCATGAATGTGTTCTCATAAACCTTCACCTGTGAAAGCAGATGACAGGCATGTTGTAACTCACAGCAGCCACAGTTAGCCAACCTTGCTTTAAGGAATCATTAATCACTGTCAAGTTGCACATGTTTACTCATACTATATTCATGCTGGAAGAAACTTCATTGGCCATGCCTTTAGAGAATGATTGCACACTCAGAGCAATCAAAGAAAATATAAATTGGGTATGAATAATAAAAAAAATACAAAAATAATATCTTTCAATTTAGCAAAAAGTCTTCCAAGTCTCCCTATACTATGTAGTAGTAAAAACTATACTTTTACTTATAAAACAAATTCATTTTAAAATGTAACTCTGATATATCATATATTAAAAGATATTTATACATAACACAATCTATAATTGTTTTATTTATTTATTTTTTCAGACAGAGTCTTACTCTGTCACCCTGGGAAGAGTGCTATGACATTGTCATAGTTCACAGGAACCTCAAACTCTTAGGCTCAACTGATTCTAGTGCCTCAACCTCCTAAGTAGCTGGGACTAATGACACCCAGTCAGTTTTTCTATTTTTAGTAGATACTGGGCCTCACTTCTCCTCAGGTTGGTTGCAAACTCCTGTGCTCAAACAACCCACCCAGTGAACCACTGTACCCAGCCTAATTTATAATTATTGCCACATAAACATAACCATTAAAATTTTGGAATATAGATATTGGAAAAAAAGGATTAAATAAATTAATCCAAACTCCATATTCCACAAATAGAAAACTGAAACCAAAAACAAGGTTGGAATGTGATTAATATGATTCTCTGTTATTATTTTTACATTTTTTTCAAAATTTGCTGTTCTTTCTTCCAATTAATTGATTAAACAGTTTTTGATGTAGGACACATTCTATCAACAGCTTCCATATGCCAATATGCTGCCTAATTGACCAATTTATACAGTTCTTTCTTTTCTTAAATGTTAAAAATCATGAGCTATATTTTAATATAAAGATCACTTATAGAGTTAATGATATATTACAATAAGTATATATTGCTTTCATACAACTTAAATTCTACCTCTATATAATTTTCTTTTTGCAGTAAGTAAGATATCAGAAATTGAAATGGTTTCTAGTACATCAAAAGAATCCCAGTATGCTCTGTATATCATTAAGATCGTGTTTTGGACTTTTTCATTTGGTCACTAAAATAGCAATTTCTCTGCCTACTTATTCTTGGTAATAGATTTGTCCTCTGAAAATCACTGAGTCAGTCAGTCTAGGACTTTGACATTAACCTTGCAGCCTATTATCTAATATTGAAAATAATCATGCATTCAGCATTTTTATAATTGACATATTAAAATAAACATAAGAAAATGGCCTTCATCTGAACATCATATAAAAGTTAAATTGTAGATAATACTAATAAGCAAAAAACAAAAGAACCATATTTACATATTAAAATATATGATGTATATGATATTGTATTAACCCACTCATGAATTGATGGGCACTTGGGTTGATTCTCCATCTTTGCAAGTGCAAATTGTGCTGCAATACACATTTGAGTGTGAGGGTCTTTTTGGTAAAATGACATTCTTTTTTTCCTGTTAAGTAAATACCCAGTAGGGGATTGCTGGATCAAATGGTAGGTCTATTTTTAGTTCTTTCAGGAAAGTCCATACTATTCTCCATAGAAGTTGTACTGGTTTGCAGTCCTACCAATAGTGTGGAAGTGTTCCTTCCGCTTCATATCCACTTCAGCATCTGTTGTTTTGGGACTTTTTGATGAAAGCCATTTTCACTGAGGTCAGGTGATACTTCATTACAATTTTGTGTAGGGGCACAGTCATCTGCATCCTTGTAAAGTTAATCAGACTCCCATTTTGTGAAGCAAGTTTAAAGTCTTTTGTGAGTTAGAAAGGAAAAATCCTGGTGGGATATTCCAGGTTACTACCTTAAGAGGATTAACTGCCTCCAAATGGTCGGTTAAAGGATTATTACTTAGCATGAGAATAACCTTGGTAAAGTAGTTATCAGTTAAGCCAGTTAAACCTTAGCCAATAAGGATAGTTTTACATAATAAGTGGTTATCAGTTAGTACAACTTATCCATAGACCTGTAAGTACCAGGTGGTAAAAGACCTGGGGTCAGGTTTAAGTCATATGTTTATTGATTAAGTCATGCGCTTGTTGATTAAGTTATGTGCCTATGTAAGCCTTGCTGGAAGAAATAAATTTGCTGTAATGCCTGAGTGAGATTCAGGCATCAATCATTCCATTTGCGGTGTTGCCTCTGCGTCATTGATCAGCGGGCTGGGTGGCAGCAATAGTTTTGATTTCATGTCTCTGATTATGAGTGGTGCTGTGCCTTTCTTTACGTTTATAGGCCATTAGCCTGTCTTCTTTAGAAAAGTATCTGCCCATGTCTTTTGCTCACTTTTCATGATGCCTTTTGATTTTTTTCTTGCTGACTTCCTTGAGTTCTTTGTAGATTCCGGTTATTAGCCCTTTCTTGATATATAGTATGCAAATGTTTTTTCCAATTCTATAGGATACCTGTTTGCTTTGGTGATTGCTTTGTTGGCTGTGCAGAAGCTTTTTAACTTAATCACATCTCATTTATTTATTTCTGTGGTTGTGTTTGCCCATGGGGGTTGTCTTCATAAATTCTTTGCTTAGGCAGATTATCTAGAAGAATGTTCCCAACAATTTCTTCTAGAATTCTTACAGTTGAATGCCTTAGATTTAAGTCTGTAATCTTTATCTGTTCTTTTTTCTGATTTCACAGTTACTCTATTTCTGCACATCCAAAGTCTACATATTTTTCACTTATACATTCAGTTTTGAGGTCACCATTGTTGGCTCTCTGGAAATACTCTATCCATTCTCAGGAGTCCTAGAGCACTTTATCTTTGCTATTCTCTTACCATTACATTTTTTTGTTTGTAAATATTCATATGTGTATTTTATCTTCTCTCCTAAGCTTAAAGAACCTTGTAGATCAGGATCCATTATTAAGTGCACATCTGTACATAATCTAATAATATGACTACTTATGTATCTCAACACATTAAATTTGTTTTTTTTTTTTTTTTTTTTTTTTTGAGAAAGAGCCTCAAGCTGTCACCCTAGATAGAGTGCAATGGCATCACAGCTCACAGCTCCAATTCCTGGGCTCAAGCGAGTCACTTGCCTCCGCCTTTCAAGTACGTGGGACTACAGGCACCCACCACAATGCCCGGACATTTTTTGGATGCAGCCATTATTGTTGTTTGGTGGGTCTGTCTGGATTCGAACCTGCCAGCTCAGGTGTATGTGGCTGGTACCTTAGCCCATTGAGCCACAGGTGCCGAGCCAACACTTATTAGATTTTGTAAGCTTAAAAATGTCAACCAAATAGGTCCACATGTCAAGCAAATAATCCAAAAAACCATTGAATATGTTACTTTACATGACACAGGAAACTGCAGGTGTTATTCATTTCAGGACATTGAGATGAGGAGGTTATATGCATTGCCTTGGTAGACCCTCTGTGAATCACAAGGGTCCACAGAGAAGGGAGGCAGGAGGGTACAATTCAGAGATACATTTGAAGATGTTACACTGCTAGTTTTAAAGATGGACATAGGCCTGCCAGTTAAGAAACACAGATTACCACTAGAAGCTAGGAAAGGCAAGCAAATGGGTTTTCTCCTAGAGTCCCTAAGATGAACATAGCCCCACCGACACCTTGATTTTAGGACTTCTGACCTTCATAGCTATAAAATAATAAATTGTGTTATTTTAAGTCACTAATAACTACCAAAAAATTTGCAAACTAATGCATCAACTTTGTTTAATCTCTGTATTTCTACACGTATATCAATCTATATATACAAGTATATTCATAACACATGCATCTACTGTCATTATTTAATAACAGCATGCATAAAAAGTGGCTTTATTTGGTGTAGATTATGTGCCATGCATATCCTGCATAATTATTTAGGACAGAAGATAAGCAATGTGTAAATGTAAATGACCATTAACATTCAGGTAAACTGGAGTTGATTGATTTCCTTGGAATAAGTGGTATGTGCAGAAGGAAGAGCAGAATTGATTAGAAAGTTAAGATGTCATATTATAGTTTACCATTTGAACTAATTTAGCAGTTTCAACTTTATTCTGAAAGCTATTGAGGATTGTTGAAGAATTTTATAATCAATTAATACAAAATTTTTAAAAAGTAAATACAACTGAAAAGATTTGCTGGAAAATTGAGCCATCTTAATTCAAGTTATAGTACTGAAATTGATTTAAGTAATGAATCCAAGGGATTCTGTGAAGTGTATTCAAAAATTTACATAGAAGTTTGAAATAGCATTTTATACAATATAAAAATGTAAATATGATAGTTCAGTGGGGAGCTTATATGAGAGATAAAGAATTTATCTCTCTTAAAGGAAATTTTAGAAGCTGCAATGTAACATTTTGTCATGGTGTTGTATATTTGTTTTGCTTGCCAATCTGCCAGATAATGCTACAAGTGGCAGACCCCAATTTACCAAAGATTTTTGGTCCAAAGAATGCTAGACACTGTATGTGCAGTTATAGTTTGATGTCATAGGCTCTCTTTTTCATATCTAAAACTGAGTTCTCACCTCAATATCTAACCTTGGTTTAGTTACAGTGTAGATCTTTCTATCAGGAGTACCTTCTATATATGAACAGAAATGCTATTTACAAAAACAGTGTAGTAATCTTTGTTTTTTCCCATTATTACATGAGTTGGTACAATGAGAAAGAGAAATTTTTTTTTTTATTTTTTTTTTTTTTATTTTTTTTTTTTATTTTTTTATTTTTTGAGACAGAGCCTCAAGCTGTCATCCTGGATAGAGTGCTGTGGCATCACAGCTCACAGCAACCTCCAATTCCTGGGCTCAAGCGAGTCTCTTGCCTCTGCCTCCCAAGTAGCTGGGAC